>JADRCD010208631.1:0-23823 GCA_019843815.1 Montemys delectorum | reverse complement strand
TCAGTGTCATCCTCCTGAGTGCTGCTGGGTAAGTATACTGAAATCTTAGATTGTGTTTGTGTGTTTGGCCATCTGTAAAGGTGCTGAAAGGGCAACCAAACAATGCATATCTCACAGCTGCCTGAGATTGTTGTAACAACCAGTACAGGTGGTGGCCATGACACTGAACTGCCACGCCAGCAGACTGGCAGTGGCAAATCAAAGATAAACCTCCAAACCCTTGGCTCCCTTTCTAATCTTCCAGCTGCGATCCTATTAGCACATCCACCAAAGACTAAACTTAAAACACTGACTGCCAGCTGTTAGCATTATGGGAAAACACCCACTAAAACACAGCAATTAACGCCTTTGTAGCTAGATGTAAATTACGGTCATTAGGGCCAATTTCATCGTGTGGAGTGTTGAGTGTGCTGTGTTTTATTCCCTTTTTTTATTCTCCCCACAGAAGGAATAGTACCCAAAATAATAAATAAATTTGCTAATTATTGTCCTTATCAAGATGGAGACTCTCAGCGACATGTTTACAACTGAAAATACTACTCATAATTTTGTTTACACTTGACCTGGGTTAACCAGTTTTAATGGTCCAAACGCATCTTCAGTGAGAATGTCACCGAGGACAAGCTGCAGAGAGCAGAGAAATAAGATTGCCTCTTGGCTGCTGCATCCCTTGTACCTCCTTTGTTGCAGTAATTCTTGGCCATCTTAACACATAAGACAGGAAATAAAGGGAGTGTGCTTCATTCTTAAAGCAACCACATTCAGAAAGAAAGAAACCAGAATTTTGAAAGTTGTAAAAAGAGTGTCCAGGGTGTGGGAGATGGATCATCAAATAATGCTGAGGGCCAGCCAGTCTGGATCTCCCTCAACTCATAGGAGAAACAGGGTTCCGGTACAGGTCAGCAAGGCATTGGCGAAGAAAAAATAACAGATGTGACCCATGGAAATGCAGGATCTCAATGTATTTCTCAAAAATGGCATCAGACTTTTATTATAGGCATTACAAAAGAGAAAAGAAAAATCTGGCAGCTCGGTGGTCAGGGTACATCTGAGGCCACCCGAAATACACTGGGTCTAAAGCAGCCACTTCTTCTGGACAGGCACTGCACCCCCTCCCAGGCCCAAGCGCTCTGGGCCCAGGGAGGGGAGGGGGCTGTGGACCGCATCAGGCTTAAAACTTGAATGCTCGAGTCTTGAATCTTGAAATGCTCTCTGCTCTGCACACTGTCTCTCTCACACATACACTTGGCTCAAGGTCCCGCCCATCCTTAGTAAAACGCCCACTATGTTAATCTTCTGGGCTAGCAAAGGCATGTCCCAGGGGTCCCATTCTTGCTAATTCCTAGGAGTGGCTCAGCTGCAGTATGAGAATGAGGATTCTACTTGACCTTGCCCTGGGATAAACAACTCCCATTTTGTAAGCTTCAATGCCCTACCCCCTTCACTATCTCCCTAACAATACCAGAGGCAATTAGTCTGGTGGGTAACATTCTTTCTGAAATCCCAAGACAAGGTTTGGCTAAGATGTTGAAACACTGGTAAAGGTCAAAGAGCAATGTCCAATTTTGTTTAGCTATAGTAAATCATATCTTGGTGGGCACCTAGCACGTGAGTTGGAAAGGACATATCTGAGCTACCTCTGAGTTAGGGAATGCCATGAATGAACTCCAAGAGACTGGCTTCCTTTGGAGCTTTTTCGCCTCTGGTCTGCGGCCAAGCTTTTGGGCTTGTCACAAGACTTCATTGGAGTGGGCATGGCAAAGTAAAGGTGCATGGAGCTGTTGATGGCTGGTTTTGTTACATTGACACAGTCTAGAAAAATCTGGGGATTCTCAAAACAAAATATCCTGTAGATAGGTGGGTCTGTGGGTGTTTATGTGTGGAATTCCCTCAATTATATTAATTGAGGCAGTAAGATGTGTCCACTCTGTGAGGAATCAGTTCCTGGGCAGGATATCTTGAAGTATTTAAAGGTAGAGTATGTGAGCTGAGGGAAAGTATGCAGGCTTTAGTGCATGGCTCCCAGCACTTGACTATGGGCATGATGTGACCAGTCGCTGTAAGTTCCCATTGCTATGATGTGGTCCGCGCTATTTTCCCGCCGGCAGGAATACACGGACACACACAGGATCCTTCTGCAGCAAACCTTTATTACCATGTGGCGAGGAGAGAGCGAGCCCTGGAGAATGCAATGCTTATATACACCCTGGAGCGGCGTGTTCATCTCTGATTGGCTGTTTGCTCATTACCTCATAAGACGCCTCGGGATAGGCTGTGACTTGGTGCTTTTTGGCCCTAGGCACATGCGCAGACTACGTGTTACGGGGAGAAGAAACCGGATGCCGGCGCCATCTTGGAATGGAGGCTGCCGGCTTGGGTGCGGCTCTCTACACTATGACTTCCCCACAATGATGGCCTGCAGCCTACAATTCTGTGCCAAAGAAAGACTCTCTCCTTCAAGAAGCTTCTGTTGGAATATTTTATCATAGCAACAGGAAGTGAAGTCAAGATTTTTGGCAAAGCTGACAATCTGAGTGAGTTTGAATTCCAGAGCCTATGTATCGTGGGAGGAAAGAAACAATCCTACACAGTTGTCTTCAGAGTTCCACGTGGGTACTGTGGTACTATTCAGGCCCAGTCCCCTCGTCTCTATACAAACGTGCGTGATAAATAATTGCAAACATTTTAGAGAATGGGAAATTACATGAAAAGGAAAGCAAAAGGTGAATTTGGCAGAAACAAAAGAAAGTTTTACAAGGGAGAGCCTTGACAAAGGATGAAAAGAAGACCTGCGCTCAAAGTAGAAAGAGAAAAGAATTAACTTAGGAACTAGCTCCAGATTTTTGCCACATATGGCCTCAGGTGGCATTTGGCAGCAATAAAACAGTCTGATGCACTCAGATGACCAGAGAAGGAAGCAGCACTTCTCAGTAGACAAAACCAAGGTGATACAATAAAAAGCAGGTTTTGGGACATTTGTGTTCTTAACTCAGGGGCAACTTATTTTTTTGTCCCCTCACATCTCTCTTTCTGGTGACTGAGATGTTTGCACCGTGGTGACTTAAAGCTGACTTCTGCAGACAAGGTCAAGAGAAATTATGAAGTAGGGGGAAATGACCGTAAGACCATTCTATGTTAAGGAGATTTAAGCCACTGTATACTGTAGAAGGAAAAGCAAGATTAAAGACAAAAAAAAACTAGATGACTGAATGTCAAAGATGAGCAGGTGCTGCATGTTTCAGACAGAAGTTTTTGCCATGTTTGCATCCACACAGGTGCACCATGGCAACCCTGTGCGAGCCAGAACTCCAGCCAGTCAGAGAAAGGCTATTGCAGACTCTGGGCACAGACAGATAGATGGCTCTGGCAGCCTCTTCTTTATATTTTTCCCTCTCAGTAGACAAATTCAGGAACCCACAAATAACACTATAAACCTCAAGTTGGGATTTTACAGAGCCCAAAGCCACCTACAGTCTTACAAGGAGGGCACTGTCTCTTGTGTGGTGCTCCACCTTGAAGGATTGGCACCGGCTCATAAAGGCAACAGCCAATTATCTCAGAGTTCAAAGAGTGGGCTCATCAAATGAAGATGGTCAGGTGACAAACAATTTTAGAATTCATAACACAGTGGGGAGGAGAGGGAAAGACTGCAGATACTCTGGTACACTCAGGACAGGACAGAGAGCTGACTCAGTGCATACATATGTAATCTTCAAAGTTCTACAGCGAACTGAGTGGCTAAGACAGAACACTGGACAAAAGGGAATGTGCCAGTTGGCCTAGTGTCCCCTGCCCAATAGAAACAAGGGAGGCTCTTCATCAGGAAGGTATAAAAGGAGAGCACATGCACAGTCAGATACACACACACACACACACACACACACACACACACACACACAGACAGAGAGAGCGAGAACTTTGTTTTCAAAAAGGAACTAGAAACAAAGAACTTTAAGAGAAGTAGTCTTATTTGTACTCATAATGTATGAAAGACCCAGCTACTGTGTACTCTCGCCTGTCTTTGATTTTACTAGTCTGTTCCATTTTATCACTGTGCCTGGGATGGGGGAGGGTTGAGTAGCTATTCATTTTTAAAAGCATTGCTACCTTCTCTGAAAGTGTTACTAATGGACAATGGTATAGCATCCCTCCCCTCAATTGTAAAATTATCCTGAAGAATGATGATTCACAGAGCACATTTAATTCTCCAGCTCTACATATTAACTGAAGATCTGGGCATCTTAACCAGGTCTCCACTTCTTCCGTTGTCAAATGGTCTAAGATGGGATTCAACTCACAGACTTATTAGAAAAACTAAGTGAGAAATATTCAGAACAACTGAAAAGGTGATTTCCACATCTCCAGCAGTCAACATTATAAAGTAAAATAACTACAGGAAGAACACCCATAAGGAAATAAGCCCTCAGAAGCGTGAGGAAAGTGTATTACCTGGAGGATATGTTTCTAATGCATGAACCAAAAGATTCTAGAGATGAAGATACGGGCACAGCAGGAGCTAGCCAAGAACCATTCACTCTACGCACAGCAGAGCCAAGATAAATTGTGAAAATGTGAAAAATCTGAAGAAATTTGATTTCTGTTCTCAGCTGCTACCTTCCCAAAAGCCCACATGTTATAGAGGCCATCTCCATAGTTAGGCTATAAGGAAGTGGTAGAGTTTTGAATGTCAGGGTGGGCAGAGAGGTCTTTAGGGCATCGAGGAGCAAGTCCTTGAAGGAGACAGTGAGACCCCAGATGCCTCCCTCCCCACTTTTTTGCTTCATGTTCATAAGGCTCACGGTCTTTGCCCAACTCCAGTTCCTACCATGGTGTGTTGCTTCTAGATGTTCCCCAAAGCATGGGAACCAACTGATCATGGGCAGAACCTTCAAAGCTATAAACAGAATTACATATTTTCTCTTTATGCTAATTGTTGCATGTCTGTGCCAAGCACTGGAAGGTGGACTGACTTACACGCTCATCCGAGGTGACACATTGGTTAAAGTTAGCTAGCTAGGTCTGGGGCCAGCAAGATGACATGGTGCATAAAGGCAATCGATGCAGAAGTCTAGCAGTGTGAGTTCACCTGTTGAACTCTGGTAGAGGTAGAAGGAGAGAACAGATCCCACAAAGCTCTTCTCTAACATGCCCCATGATGCCTGTACTCACATGTATGCCATACACAGAGAAATAGTAATAGACAAAAATTTAAGATGCAAGTACACTTTAAATATAACATTGGATATGATAAAAATACATTCTTTTATTTATCAGTAAAATATTTTCAAGTATGTATTTTTTTTTAAAGCAGACAAGCAAATGCCATATATAAGATAGGATCCATTATGATTGTGGAATGTGCAGAAGTCAATGTATCTTTGATGGCATTCCAGTCTCTAAGGCCTGAACAATCACTCATAAGCATCCTGCCCTTTGGGGCAGGTTCTTTCCACATAAATCATTGGTAAGCACTTCTCCTAAGACTTCTGTCTATGCCATATGGAATTCCTAGACCCTATTCTTGACTTCCGTTGATCAGCATTGCTAGCCAACTCTGAATATGTTAAGGGAGCTAATGGATTCGGTACTAGGGCTTAAATGCAAACTCTTTGAACAGATTGAAAGAATAGAGATAAATCATTATTCTTTTTTTTTATAGTCAAGCAAACAAGACTCTTTCTACACTTATCAGCCCTGTTTTACTAAGAATTAAGGGGGAAATGGTCATTTACTATTATAATAGCAAAATTATAAAAATTAGTAGTATCTTCAACTACACTTATAAAATTATGATGATGACAATTATAATCATATATTGTACTTCTAATCGTGGAATTGAATGTACTTCCTTTTGATAATTAGTTTTAAGGGAGGTACAGAACAGAGTGTCTGTAGAAGAGGATGAAGGAGATTCAAGTTTCATCTGAGAAACAGGAGGTGGAGGCATTGGCAGGCTCAGTTTGGCCAGAAGACAACAAGGAAACAGCTGTCATTTCCTCTAAGATCTATAACTAGATCCAAAGCCAGTCCACTTGGGGAAGGAGATGCTCGCTGAATGAAGGGGAACCAGAGCCCCTTCTCCTTCCCCGTCTCCTTCTCCAGAGTCCCATTTCTGCATTTTCTTTGCACGTTTCAAGTTGCTGCGATGTTTGCCTGAATCTGAGTCTGGCTTCTGTGCACATCCCCCACCATCACCAGGGCCAGGTGCAAATGCCTGAGATGTGTGTGTTAAATCAAGTGGAAAGGACTCTGTAAAATAGAGACACATCCGAATGTAGCTGGATGTGTTTATAGGGGCTGTACCCAGTTCCTGGAGACCATCACACAGGCTGAAGGCAGACACAGTGGGAAGCACTGGGGAGCTTGTTTCCAGCTCTAGATGGGGGCAGCTCAGCAACTGTCAGTTCTGGGAGGCGTGAGTGGTTTGGGTGGGATTTGCTGTCTAATTCTGAGTTCTTCGTAAGAGGATACAATTTCAATGATAGATTGGAATTTATTTTTTAAAAAATCAGAAAAACAAAACCATCTTGGGAGCATTAGTAGAGACTCTGGCAGGAAGGTCCAAGCTGTGACTAACTTGGTACATGAAATACATGATGTCCTGGAGGTAATATTAAGTGAATCACTCATTTTATTTTCTAGAATGTCAGTTTCTGCTATTTTTCTTAAAACCATATGTCATTATGAGAAAACATCAGACTTCATTTAAGGCTCTTTCAGTACTGAATAGGATTAAAAAAAAAACCTTTTTATGATAAAGACCATAATATTAATCCCCACTGCTTAGAGTATTTATATGAGAATTAGAAACGATGTTTAAATGTATCCATCCATACTGGAAGGAACAAACGCTTCTCATCTGACATTCGTGACATTTTCAGGTGTGCTGGGAGGAGTTGTGTGATTTAAAAACCAGACTCCTTCACATTTTCGCTTTAATTATGTTTGTACATATTAGCTTCTGTGGGTTGCTAAAATCTGTTTTTAAAAATATTCTGCACATGAATTTTCTGTATTTGTAAAATCATGCATTGTTTTTATGTAGATAATTTCAGTCACCTGTATGTTTCTTTAACCTTTTTACATTTCTTACAATGTAGTTTATTTTTTAGCTGATTATGATTTTGCCCCAGGGTGCTGGGCCAGTGCCTTAAATACTTAGGTTTCAGATGAAGGACCTGAGAGGAAACTAATCAAGTTATGGATATAGCACATACAAAGAAGAACAACCACATTAGCAATTTCAGGTATAGGTTCTATCTCATGGAAGTGAAAAAAAAAACTAAACTAAAATTAAAAAGTGGTTGGTTACTCCCAGACCATTTTTGCTAATATTATACTATTAGATCTTTCAGGTAAATCACTGTTATAGGCCACTGGACATTTATTTTATTTGATTTACTTTAGTTTTGGCACTTTTTATCTTACTGGGTTTTTATTTTGTTTGTTTTTTGTTTGTTTTTGTGAGAGAGAGAAAGAGTGAAAGAGAGAGAAAGAGAGAGATAGAGTGAGAGAAAGAGAGAGAGACAGACAGAGAGAGAGAGGACATGAAGTTGGGTAGGTAGGAAGGTGAGGAAGATCTGGGAGGAGCTGGGAGACGGGAAGTGATATGATCAAACATATTATATGAAACTTGATTTTGAACAAAATATCTATAATAAAAACCTTTGAAAGGAGTGATTTAAAAAATGTACTAGGAATTAGTTACAAAACCACATACATTCATGATATAATCTGGAGATATCAAGACTGTTTAATAATAGATAATTATTTGCTATGGGAGATTACAAGTAATTTTTTTATTATTAGATATTTTCTTTATTTACATGTCATATGATATCTCCTTTCCTGCTTTCCCATTCGAAAAAAAAAGAAAAAAAATCTGTTCCCTCCCTGCTCCCCCTGCTCACTACCCCACCCTCTCCTGCTTCCTGGCCCTGGCATTCCCCTGCACTGGGGCATAGAATCTTCACAGGATCAAGGGCCTCTCCTCCCACTGATGACCAACTAGGCCATCCTCTGCTATACATATGCTGCTAGAGCCATTAGTCCCAGTATGTGTACTATCTGGTTGGTGGTTTAGTCCCTGGGAGGTCTGAGGGTACTAGTTAGTTCATATTGTTGTTTGTCCTAAGGGGCTGCAAACCCTTCAGCTCCTTGGGTCCTTTCTCCAGCTCCTTCATTGGGGACCCTGTGCTCAGTTCAATGGACGGCTGTTAGCCTCTACTTCTGTATTAGTTGGGCACTGGCAAAGCCTCTCAGGAGACAGCTATATCAGGCTCCTGTCAGCCAGCACTTGCTGGCATCCACAATAGTGTCTGGATTTGATGACTGAATATGGGAAGGATTCCCAGGTAGAGCAGTCTCTGGATTGTCCATCCTTCGCTCTCTGCTTCATAGTTTGTTTCTGCAACTCCTTCCATGGGTATTTTGTTCCCCCTTTGAAGAAGGAATGAAGTATTCACACTTTGATCTTCCTTCTTCTTGAGTTTCTTGTGATTTGTGGATTGTATTCCAATCTTCTGGGCTAATACCCACTTATCAGAGAGTGCATATCATGTGTGTTCTTTTGTGATTGAGTTACCTCACTCAGGATGATATTCTCCAGATCCATTCAATTCCTCAAGAATTTCATAAATTCATTGTTTTTCATAGCTGAGTAGTACTCCATTGTGTAAATAAACCACATTTTCTGTATCCATTCCTCTGTTGAGGGACATCTAGGTTGTTTCCAGTTTCTGGCTCTTATAAATACGGCTGCTATGAACATAGCAGAGCATGTGTCCTTATAACATGTTGGAGAATCTTCTGAGTATATGCCCAGAAGTGGTATAGCTGGGTCTTCTGGTAGTACTATGTCCTATTTCTGGAGAAACTGCCAAACTGATTTCCAGAGTGATTATACCAGCTTACAATCCCACCAGCAATGAAGAAGTATTCCTCTTTCTCCACAACCTCTCCAGCATGTGCTGTCACCTGAGTCTTTTATCCTAGCCATTTTGATTGGTGTGAGTGGAATCTCAAAGTTGTTTTGATTTGCATTTCCTTGATGACTAAGGATGTTGAACATTTCTTCAGGTGCTTCTCCGCCATTCGGTGTTCATCCATTGAGAATTCTTTGTTTAGCTCTGTATCCCATTTTTAATAGGGTTATTTGGTTCTCTGGAGTCTAACTTCTTGAGTTCTTTGTATATATTGGATATTAGCCCTCTATCAGATATAGGATTGGTAAAGATCTTTTCTCAATTTGTTGGTTGCCGTTTTGTCCTATTGACAGTGTCTTTTGCCTTAGAGAAACTTTGACCCATTTGTCAATTCTTGATCTTAGAGCATAAGCTATTGGTGTTCTGTTCAGCAAATTCTCCCCTGTGCCCATGTGCTTGAGGCTCTTCCCCACTTTCTTTTCTTTTAGTTTCAGTGTATCTGGTTTTATGTGGAGGTCCTTGATCCACTTGGACTTGAGCTGTGTACTAGGAGATAGGAATGGATCGATTTGCATTCTTCTATATGCTAACCATCAGTTGAGCCAACACCATCTGTTGAAAATGCTATCTTTTTTTCCACTGTATGGTTTTAGCTCCTTTGTCAAAGATCAAGTGGCCATAGCTGTGTAGGTTCATTTCTGGGATTTGAATTCTATTCCATTGACCAACCTGTCTGTCAGTGTACCAATACCATGCAGTTTTTATCACAATTACTCTATAGCACAGCTTAATGTCTGGGATGATGATTCCACCAGAGGTTCTTTTATTGTTGAGAATAGTTTTCGATCTCCTAGGATTTTTGTTATTTCAGATAAATTTGCAAATTGCTTGTTCTAAGTGTGAAGAATTGAGTTGGAATTTTGATGGGGATTGCATTGAATCTGTAGATTGCTTTAGGCAAGATGGCCATTTTTACTACATTAATCTTGCCAATTCACGAGCATGAGAGATCTTTCCATCTTCTGAGATTTTCTTCGATTTCCTTCTTCAGAGACTTGAAGTTCTTGTCATACAGATCTTTTACTTGCTTAGTTAGAGTCACACCAAAGTATTTTATAGTATTTGTGACTATTGTCAAGGGTGTTGTTTTTCTAATTTCTTTTTTTTTTTTCCAAGACAGGGTTTCTCTGTGTAGCCCTGGCTGTCCTGGAACTCACTCTGTAGACCAGGCTGGCCTCGAACTCAGAAATCCTCCTGCCTCTGCCTCCCAAGTGCTGGGATTAAAGGTGTGTGCCACCACCGCCTGATCCCTAATTTCTTTTTCAGCCTGTTTATCCTTTGTGTAGAGGAAAGCCATTCATTTGCTTGAGTTAATTTTATATCCAGCTACTTTGCTGAAGTTGTTTATCAGGCTTAGGAGCTCTCCAGTGAAATTTTTGGGATCACTTAAGTATATTATCATATCATCAGCAAATAGTGATAATTTGACTTCTTCCTCTCCAATTCATATCCCTTTGATCTCTTTCTGTTGTCTAATTGCTCTGGCTAGGACTTCAAGCACAATATTGAATAGGTAGGGAGAGAGTGGGCAACCTTGTCTGGTCCCTGATTTTAGTGGGATTGCTTCAAGTTTCTCTTCATTTAGTTTGATGTTGGCTACTGGTTTTCTGTATATTGTTTTTACTATGTTTAAGTATGGGCCTTGATTTCCTGATCTTTCCATGAAGGGGTGTTGGATTTTGTCAAATGCTTTCTCAGCATCAGATGAGATGATTATATGTTTTTTCCTTCGAGTTTGCTTATGCAGCGAATTACATTGATGGATTTCTGTATATTGAACCATCCCTACATCACTGGGATGAAGCCTTCTTGATCATGATGGATGATCATGTTGATGTGTTCTGAATTCGGTTTGCAAGAATTTTATTGAGCATTTTTGCATCGATATTCATAATGGAAATTGGTCTGAAGTTTTCTTTGTTTGTTAGGTCTTTGTATGGTTTAGGTATCAGAGTAATTTTGGTAGAGTACATTCTCTTTCTATTTTGTGGAACAGTTAGAGGAGTATTAGGTCTTCTTTGAAGGTCTGATAAAACTCTGCACTAAACCCATTTGGTCCTGGGGTTTTTTGGTTGGGAGACTATTAATGACTGTTTCTATTTCTTTAGGGGATATGGGACTGTTTAGATCATTTATCTGATCTTGATTTAACTTTGGTACCTGGTATCTGTCTAGAAAATTGTCCATTTCATCCAGGTTTTCCAGTTTGGTTGTGTATAGGTTTTTGTAGTAGGATCTCATGATTATTTTGTTTTCCTCAGTGTCTGTTGTTATGTCTCCCCTTTCATTTCTTGTTAATGAGGATACTGTCTCTGTGCCCTCTAGTTAGTCTGGGTAAGGGTTTACCTATTTTGTTGATTTTCTCATAGAACCAGCTCCTGGTTTGGTTGATTCTTCGTACAGTTCTTTTTTGTTTCCATTTGGTTGATTTCAGCCCTGAGTTTGATTATTTCCTGCCTTTGACTCCTCCTCTTTGATTCTTTTTGTTCTAGAGCTTTCAAATGTGCTTTCAAATTGCTGGTGTATGTGCTCTCCAGTTTTGTTTTGGAGGCACTTAAAGCTATTAGTTTTCCTTTTAGGACTGCTTTCATTGTGTCCCATAAGTTTGGAAATGTTGTGGCTTCATTTTCATTAAACTCTAGAAAGTCTTTAATTTCTTTCTTTATTTCTTCCTTGACCAAGTTATCATTGAGTAAGGTGTTGTTAAGCTTCCACGTGTATGTGGGCTTTCTATTGTTTATGTTGTTATTGAGGAGCAGCCTTAGTCCATGGTGATCTGATAGAATGCAAGGAATTATTTCAATCTTCTTGTATCTGTTGAGGCCTTATTTGTGACCAATTATATGGTCAATTTTGGAGAAGGTACCATGAGGTGCTGAGAAGAAGGTATATTCTTTTGTTTTAGGATAAAAAGTTCTATAGATATCTGTTAAATCCATCTGTTTCATAACTTCCGTTAGTCTCACTGTGTCCTTGTTTAGTTTCTGTTTCCATGATCTGTCCATTGCAGAGAGTGTGGTGTTGAAATCTCCCACTACTATTGTATGCATTGTAATGTGTGCTTTGAGCTTTAGTAAAGTTTCTTTTATGAATGTAGATATTCTTGCATTTGGAGTGTAGAGGTTCAGAATTGTGAGTTCATCTTGGTAGATCTTACCTTTGATGAGTATGAAGTGTCCCTCCTTATCTTTTTTGATTACTTTAGGTTGAAAGTCGATTTTATGCGGTATTAGAGTGGCTACTCCAGCTTTTTTTTTTTTTTTTTTTGAGATCATTTGATTGAAAAATTGTTTTCCAACCTATTATTCTGAGATAGTGTTGATCTTTGTCACTGAGGTGGGTTTCCTGTATGCAACAAAATTTTGGGTCCAATTTATGTACCCAGTCTGATAGTATATGTCTTTTTATTGGGGAATTAAGTCCATTGATATTAATAGATATTAAGGAAAAATAATTGTTACTTCCTGTTATTTTTGTTGTTAGAGTTGGAATTCTGTTCATGTCGCTATCTCCTTTTAGTTTTGTTGGAATATTACTTTCTTGCTTTTTCTAGGATGTAGTTTCTCTCCTTGTGTTGGAGTTTTCCATTTATTACCCTTTGATGGGCTGGATTTGTGGAAATATATTGTGTGAATTTGGTTTTGTCATGGAATACTTTGGTTTCTCCATCTATGGTAATTGAGAGTTTTTCTGGGTATAGTAGTTGGGCTGGCATTTGTGTTCTCTTAGGGTCTGTATGAATGACATCAACCCAGGATCTTCTGGGTTCATAGTCTCTGGCAAGAAGTCTGTTGTAATTCTGATAGGTCTGCCCTTATATGTTACTTGACCCTTTTTCCCTCACTGCTTTTAATAGTCTTTCTTTGTTTTGTACATTTGGTGTTTTGACTATTATGTGGAGGGAGGAATTTCTCTTCTGGTCTAGTCTATTTGGAGTTCTGTAGGCTTCTTGTATGTTCATGGGCATCTCTTTCTTTAGGTTAGGGAAGTTTTCTTCTATAATTTTGTTGAAGATATTTACTGGCCCTTTAAGTTGGACGTTTTCACTCTCTTCTATACCTATTATCCTTAGGTTTGGTCTTCCCATTGTGTCCTGGATTTCCTGGATGTTTTGGGTTACGACCTTTTTGAATTTTGTGTTTTCTTTGACTGTTGTGTCAATGTTTTCTTTGGTAGCTTCTGTACCTGAGATTCTCTCTTCTATCTCTTGCATTCTGTTGGTGAGGCTTGCATTTATGCTTCCTGACTTCTTTCTTAGATTTTCTATTTCCGTAGTTGTCCTCTTTGTGATTTCTTAATTGTTTCTACTTCCATTTTTAGGTCCCGGATGGTTTTGTTTAATTCCTTCACTTGTTTGGTTGTGCTTTCCTGTAATTCTTTAAGGGTTTTTGTGTTTCCTCTTTAAGGGCCTCTACTTGTTTACTCGTGTTCTTCTGTAATTCTTTAAGGGACTTTTGTGTTTCCTTTTTAAGGGCTTCTACTTGTTTATTCATGTTCTCCTGTATTGCTTTAAGAAAATTATTTATGTTCTTAAATTCCTCTATCACTATCGTGAGATATGATTTTAGATTCAAATCTTGCTTTTCTGGTGTTTTGGGGTATCCAAGACTTGCTATGGTGTGAGTACTAGGTTCTGATGATGCCAAGTAGTCTTGGTTTCTGTTGGAAAGAGTCTTGCATTTGCCTTTTGTCATCTGTTGATCTCTGGTGTTAGATGTTCTTGCTGTCAATGACCACAGCTTGTTCTTCCTGTAGGTCTGTAAGCCTGTGTCAGCACTTCTGGGAGATCAGCTCTCCTCTGGTAAGACCCATGCACAGAGGGCTGTGGATCAGCCATCCCTCCTGAGTCCTGGGGGTCAGAACATACCCTCGAGACATGCTCTCTGCTTGTGGGAAAAGTGCAGAGAGGGCTGTGGATCCGCTGTCCCTCCTAATTGTAGATGGAGGTAGAAAGGATCAGCTGTCCCAGCTGTCTTGCCACTTCTGAGGCCTGTGCCTCTAGGTTGTTACAAGTAATTTTTTAAGCTCAGATTAAAAGAGGCCAATAGATTTAATCAAGGCTGTCTTTGTCCTTTTGATTTGAAACAGCAAATTCACTTTAATTTTTAAAAAGTGCAATACTGTCTAGTTAGTGTCATATGGGAAATTTACACTCATTTTGGTGGGATGTAACTTTTCTCCATTATGCATTTTACAAAATATAAGCCTCTCCTATTTTGACGCTCTCTCCTGAAAACGCTGGTATGTGTTCCAAGTTGATTCTTTCAAACACAATGTCTGGTAAGCTATCCATGGGATTTCTGGTTCCATGTGTCTCAGAATGGTTGATTCTAATTGAAGGGTGTATACAACATTATATAATTCAAAGTAGAAGATACTGGATGCCCCAAGTCTGAGAAGAACATTCTGACTTGAGTCTTGTATATGCACAATTATTAATAATAGTTTAATTTTATTTCCAGTGGATCCCAACTAAATGATAACCGCAATGGCTGTATCATTTACAGGCCACCAATAGAATTCTAATCATTCTAGCACCAGGTTGCTTTGCACAGCATGACAGACAGTTGATCTCCACTGACAACTTGAATGAATTAATTCTCCTGTGAACAATAGCTCCAGTTGTGCTGTGGAGGTGTCTCTAGAGAGTGTCAGGTAAGGGCCCTGACAGAACAGCAAATGAAAGAGAAAGCCAGCTGTGTGTCTGTGGCCTCTTGCCCTACTCAGCCATGAAGGAGTTGGGTATTTTGTCACAGTGATAAGATAAACCAACTGATCCACATGCCATGGATTCTGGCTAATCAGAAGCTACTCCTCTGACTAGCTGCAAGAGCTTTCCATGGTGGCTGGTTGGACTCTCAGGACTTGCTCACTGCCTGCTGGTTCAGAATGACATTTCAGCAAGATCTCAAGGGAATTCATGTCTACAAAACCCAACGAAACTACCTAGAAAACCACATTGCCCTGACAGTTGTTCCGGGGTGTTAAGTTGGTTGGAAAATATTAACACGTCTTTCTGAAAGTGAAAGTCTTTCTATGTTACAAAGTATTTTGTGATCCAAAGAAAAAAATTAACCTCTTATGTTAATCATCGTTTAAAAATTCAAATATAGCTGGGCAGTGGTGGCACATGCCTTTAATCCCAGCATTTGGGAGGCAGAGACAGGCAGATTTCTGAGTTCAAGGTCAGCCTGGTCTGCAGAGTGAATTCCAGGACAGCCAGGGATATACAGAGAAACCCTGTCTTGAGAAACAAAAACAAAAACAAACAAACAAAAAAAAAAACAAAAAAAATCAAATATATTTTTATTTCATATTACAGATAGTATAATTGTACTTTTAACATGTAATCACACTTTTATCTAATATTATTTTCATAAATTTTAACTCTTTCACTCTTGCTAAAACCAAATATCATTTGTGTTTACACATTTTAAACACAAATAATTTTGAATATATTCATTTTTCAAAATCTATGAAGTCCATGATATATGAAAATAACCAACTATCAACACGTATAATTCTGTTATCTAATTGACAAGTGTGCCAAAAAATTGATTAAAAATATTTGCAACTATGACATTAGGTAGAGTATAAAAATGATTTTTCGGAGTTTGAAAGACAACAAAAATGTCAAATGATTTTATGCTTCAGAACGGAGTAAGTAAGTGTCAGCTGGCCACAGGTTGCGTACCTACACGTATGTCAACAACTGCGCTACCATCTCTCCGTCCTCAGATCATGGATTTGCAGTGTTATTTCATGACTTTCACAGCTTCAAGTTCCATTGTGTCTCCTCCACGTGCTGTCTGTGTGACTGCCCGTGTATATTACTATAAACTGAGCGCGTGTGTATTAGTGCTCTCCATTGGCTTCTGCACACATATTTGAATCCAATATTGAGGCCCTGTTATTAAAGTAGTCCATGTGACCACACTGACCAATGGACCTTGTATGAAATTCTTGTATGCTTCCTCTATGCTTGGCCTCCAGAGAGGCCCTCCCCACCCAGCAACCTCGGCACATTTCCTCTGTTATCAATGCAGCCTGGTGTGAAAGAATGCAGCGTCTTAGAGACTGGCGGATGACTAGCTTCTAGATTCCTGCCTGAGTTGCCAGTTGGAGGAAAGCTGACCTGAAAAGCTAATGAAAAGTCTTCAGTCTGTAAAATAAGTCAGGTAGTAACTATTACTGAGATAAATTGTTGGACTCAACTCTCTATAATTGTTGTGGCATGGGCGGTAGGGTATCGTGACCTACAAAGGTAATTGTTACCATAAATTGCAATACCATTAGAAGAAAAAGGACCAAATGAATATATACCATCAATTAATATACAAGATGAGGTATATAGTATTAATTGCTTAAATTCAGAAAATAGAAATAGCAGGGCAGATGGTTGAATGTTCATTCATGGCTTATATTTACAAAATACACAACTCTCTTACCTGAAATTCAGAGTGTGTGCAATGAGACAACTCTGATTAAAGCTCGAAAAGAGAATTTGTAAAGTAGCATAAGAAAATGCCCAGTGGTAAAAGTCCCCTGTCTTTGTCAAAGGCCATGAGACTCTCTTGGCAGAAAGAACTGGATTGCTTGGAATGGGAACTAACATGAAGAGTGTCTAGAAATGCAGGGATCTAAAGATTAAAAAAAAAAAATTACCCACACAATCCCAAAATAAAAGGTGGAACTTGGAATAGTCTTGGGTATTAATAGCTAATAAAATTTCTGATTTGCATTAATTTTGATAAATATTAAATTAAGGTGATAGCTTTTGGGGCTGTCCATGCAGGTAAAAAGCAACATCCACAGCTAAGCTCAGATAGCTAGCCATTTTGAGAAAGCTTAGAAACAAAGCAGTAGCAATGTTGGTTGTTTAATGGGATGATTGGCTCTCACCGCACCTGGCCTGGGGAGCAATTCCTACCTGGGATCACACACAATAGTAGCAATACAGACAGTTTAACAGGATGATTGACTGGCTGCCACTCAACCTGGCCTGGTGAGGCGTTCCTACCCTACCCGTTAGCTAGCACACAGCTTCCCTTTCCCCACATTGCTCTCTCTGGTGCTGCCTCTTCTCATTACTCGTTCACCATCCGCCCCTTCAGCTGACATTTTATTGATTAACAAATTAGTTTCTGGCAGATCAAGACATATCTCAGGGCCTCAGGTGGACAGTGAATCAGACAATAAACTCACAGAGCTCCCATACAACAGGAGGAATTAGGTTTAACCTTGATTCACATTTCCTACCGAGTCTTGAGCAAACTTGGACCAGAAAGGAGCATCTTTTGGGTCAGGCATGTTTATCTACCAGCAGAACCCACTTTCATGCATGTGATTACACATAGACCAGAGAGCTCTATCAAACCCCCAAGCTTGTGTTCCTGTGTGCTGTTTCTAGTTTTTTATACAATCTATACTCGTGATTCTAATACAACCTTCTAGATTTTCATTCTGACAGTTGGCATTTCCTATTATGACTCTTACTCTGTGTCTTGAGAATTTACTCTGTAGTGGCAACCCACAGAACCTCAGTGAGATTATTTGCTATAGGATTCGAATCACCATTCCATTATCTGTAGAGCCAGGAGCATGAGAAGGCCGGAGGGGGAACCCAGCTCCATGCTGGGCCACTGAGTGAGTTTTCAGGCAACTGTGGAGACCTTTATCATTTCCCCCACAGCCTCCTTCACAGCTCATTTCTTAGATAAGTTTCCTGCAGGACACTCTAGAAGGTTCTTTCCAAAACAATGACCAGATACTTTGCTGGCCCATGTAGTGTGTGTGTGTGTGTGTGTGTGTGTGTGTGTGTGTGTGTGTGTGTCTTATCCATGGTCCTTTGGAACTGGTCTGGCCTCAAAGGCCATAGGAAAATGACTGGCATGCAGTATTTGGCTCTTGGGCCATAGGTTTAAAACTCATTGCTTAATTGCTCCTTCATCTCCGGCCTCTGGGCAGACTGGATGGCTGTGTAACTTGCGCTGTAGGTAAAGGAACCATGGTCCTAGTGATGTCGTATCCTGTGTTCTTGAGATTTTCATGATGTCTTTGCTGTCCACACAAAGCACACGTTGCTTGTGGGAGGACTCAGTGTTCCCTACTAACCTGCTTTTCATTTCTTTCTCCCATTCTCTCTTTCTCTCTCCTTCCATCTCCCTCTCCCCACCCCCCAAGAGCGTACGCTAAAGCAGGCAGCTCTCGAGCCCTCTATTTAGCTGAGGATGACTTTGAGCTCCTGTTTTTCCTTCCACCTCTTTAGTGTAGAGGTCATAGCCATCCTGCAGGATGCCCGGATTATACTCTGCTCTGCTTCCCACCCAGGAGTTGGTACATGTTGCACAGGGTCTAAAGGACGAAGCTGTACTCCAGACCCCTGCCATCAGCTCCTCGTCTTTGCTCTCTCACTGTGGTTTTCCAAAGTCACTGAACATAGCCTCAGCCACTTGCACTAGTTCAGACCCCTAGACCCATCCAAACACATGGTATAACCACCGGGCTCCTGACTATATGGCTGCTGGAACGGTTTTAGAAAGTAGCTCTCCTCCCAGTCCCCGAGGACAACAGCCTTCCCTGGGGCCACTGTGAAAGTCCCACTCTGGAAGAGCTTTGGCATTCGCATTGACCACAGGCTTCCCTGCCATAACTCTGTCCTGTCTGCAATGGCGGAAAGCAGATTTTAAGTTACATCTCTTCTTACACTGCACTCTTTTTTGGTAATGTATAATATTATTACTGTTTTCTTTTTTTAAACATAGAGTTTCTGGCCTGTGTGCTGATATATGCCTTGCTGCAAATTATTATGAAATTAGGGATGGCTTCTACCCAAGTTTAGAAGAAATTCTGCTTTAAAACAATAATAACATTAAAAAAAAACCTGCCTAATTCTGGCAAAATAGTAGCCCAGGCTGGCAGGAAGCCTCTCCCACACAAAGAATAAAAGATTCTGGAAAAACAAAATAGGTAATTTTCAATAACCTTTCCAGGTTCTCTGAAGGAAAACTGCAGGGTGTAGCCAGAAGAGGAAACCGCCATGTGTGCCAGTGGGAGGGGCAGGAGCCTGTGGTAGTGGGAGGGGCTGAAGCCTGTGGGGTTGGGAGGGGTCTGTGGCAGTGGGAGGGGCTAAAACCTGTGGCAGTGGGAAGAGCAAGAGGGAGGACATTACCTCAGGATCGAAGCTCAGGAAAGGCAGGAGCAGGAACTCATTGTGGGGGTTCACTGGCTACCTTGAGGATATAGGCTACCACTCAGATCTGAGAAATGAGGAGCTACAGCCTAGGGAGGGGTTGGAACACCTCCCTGCTCTTCTCCCATATCATATGTATTTGCGGGTCTCACTTTAGTTGAAACTACTTCTCTTTATGGAAAACATTACTTAACAGATGAATCTGAGACCAGAGTTTAATATATAAAATGTTGCATAATCAAAACTTAGAAACGAGCTTAAATTGGTCAAAAAGTTGAATATCTCACAAACGAAAAACATCAAGATATTTGGAAATCATCTCAGGCGGTACAGAAATGCTCCAGGGGAGAAATCACCCATATTAACAGAGCATGAAGCCATTTAAAAATACTATAAATAAGAGCAAAACCAGTCTGTCTTGGGATTTTATTGCTGTGAAAAGACATCATGATCAAGGCAACCCCTACAAAGGACATCATTTAGTTGAAGCTGGCTTACCCTTTCAGAGATTCAGTCCATTATCATCATGGCAGAAAGCATGCTGACATGCCGGCAGACATGGTGCTGGAGAAAACAAGAGATCTTCATCCTGATGCGAAGGCAACCGGGAGAAGACTCTTCAGCAGGCAGCCCGGAGGAGAGTCTCCTCCTAACGGGGTGGAGCTTGCGCATAGGATCTCAAGGCCCACCCCCACCGTGACACACTTCCTCCAGCAAAGCCACACCCACTACAAAGGACATACTTCCTAAGAGTGCCACTTTCCATGGGCTAAATAGCTTCAGACCACCATATAATCCATGGCAAACCCGGATCAATTATTATGAAGTATAATGTCTCTTCCCCAGAAACTTGAGATTGTAAACTTTAATCTCAAGTACGCTTTAATTTTATTACATTTAAAATGGAGATGCTTAAGAGGCAGATCAGTGGTTCCCTCCCTACCCCCTCACTGCTTGTCTAGAGGACACAGGTTCATTTCCCAGCATCCACATGGCGGATCACAACTTCTGTAACTCCAGTTCTATCAGATCCTGTACCCTCTTCTGAACTCTGAGAGCACTGCAGCCACATGGTACACAAATACACATACAGGCAAAAACCCATACACATAAACTATCTTTTTAATTAAAAAACTGGAGAAACACAAGACATGTATTTCCTAAGGTAATATTAGGAAAATCCACCAAATAAAAGATATGAAATAGCATTTA
Source organism: Montemys delectorum (assembly GCA_019843815.1). Taxonomy (NCBI): domain Eukaryota; kingdom Metazoa; phylum Chordata; class Mammalia; order Rodentia; family Muridae; genus Montemys; species Montemys delectorum. The sequence goes on along the minus strand of JADRCD010208631.1, from coordinate 3,435 downwards.
TAGATTTTTTTTTTTAAAAAAAGAAATTGCACAGTCCTTGGACAACTACCAAAATTCAGCACCGAAAAGAAAATGAGGAGGGAAACATGCCTTAGATGCTGCCCTGTTGCTGTAACAAAACACTATGACCAAGACACCTTATAAAAGAAAGCATGTAAGCCGGGCAGTGGTGGCGCACGCCTTTAATCCCAGCACTTGGGAGGCAGAGGCAGGTGGATTTCTGAGTTCGAGGCCAGCCTGGTCTACAGAGTGCGTTCCGGGACAGCCAGGGCTACACAGAGAAACCCTGGAGAGTCCATGACCATCATGGCAGGGAGCATAGCCGCAAGGAGGCAGAGATAGCTCTGGAGCAGTAGCTGAGAGGGAGAGAGATAACTGAAAAATGGTGTTGCTTTTTGAAATCTTAAAGCCTATCCCCCAATGACACACCTCTTCCATCAAGACCACACCCCTCCATCAAGACCACACCCCTCCATCAAGGCCACACCCCTCCATCAAGGCCACACCCCTCCATCAAGACCACACCCCTCCATCAAGACCACACCCCTCCATCAAGACCACACCCCTCCATCAAGGCCACACCCCTCCATCAAGGCCACACTCTTCCAACAAGGCCATACCCTTCCAATAAGACCACACCCCCTAATTATTCTTTTTCTTTCTTTCCTTTTTTATTGGATATTTTATTTATTTACATTTCAAATGCTATCCTATTTCCCGGTTTCCCCTCTAGAAACCACCTACCTACCCTCTCCCACCTTCCTGCCCTGGCATTCCCCTACACTGAAGCCTTCATAGGACCAAAGGCCTTTCCTCCCCTCCAACACGGCCATACCCCCTCCAAAAGGCCACACTTCCTTCAAAAGGCCACACTTCGCCAACAAAGCGACACCCCCACCAACAAGGCCACACCTCCTCCAACAAGGCCACATCCCCTAATTATTCTTTTTTTTTAATTAGGTATTTTCTTTATTTACATGTAAATTTCTCCTTTCCCAGTTTCCCCTCCAAAAAAGAAACAAAGAAACAAACAAACAAAAACAACAAGAACAAACCCTTGTTGCCTCCCCACTCCTCATGCCTGCCACCCTACCTTCTCCCACTTATTGGCCCTGGCATTCCCCTACACTGAGGCACAGAACCTTCACTGGGCCAAGGTCCTCTCTTTCTATTGATGATCGAATTTTCAATCCTCTACTATATGCATGCTGCCAGAACAATCAGTCCCACCATGTATAGTCCTTGGTTGGTGGTTGAGTCCCTGGGAGCTCTGAGGGTACTAGTTAGTTCATATTGTTGTTCGTCCTAAGGGGCTGCAAGCCCTTCAACTCCATAGGTCCTTTCTCTAACTCCTTCATTGGTGACCGTGTACTCAGTTCAATGGATGGCTGTGAGCCTCTACATCTGTATTAGTCAGGTATTGTCAGAGCCTCTCAGGAGATAGCTATATTTAGGCTGGCTTGTCCTTCCTTCAGTCTCTGCTCCATAGTTAATCTCTGCAACTCCTTCTGTGGGTATTTGGTTCCCCCTTTTAAGAAGGAATGAAATGTCCACATTTTGGTCTTCCTTCTTCTTGAATTTCTTGTGGTTTGTGGGTTGTTCTTCCTATATTCCAAACTTCTGGGCTAATAACCACTTATCAGAGAGTGCATACCATATGTGTTCTTTTGTGATTGGGTTACCTCACTCAGGATGATATTCTCCAGCTCCATCCATTTCCCTAAGAAGTTCATAAATTCATTGTTTTTAATAGCTGAGTAGTACTCCATTGTGTAGATGTACCACAATTACTGTATCCATTCCTCTGTTGAGGGACATCTGGGTTGTTTCCAGTTTCTGGCTATTATAAATAAGGCTGCTAAGAACATGGTGGAGCATGTTCATAATTAATTCCATCAACTGTTGATGTCTTAGAAAAGGTATCCAGCTAGGATCCCAGAGAAGCAAACAGATAAAGCTGAAAATGACAAGAGTCATCATGATGTGCAGTTACTAACTGATTACATGGGAACAACATGACTCCAAAGTTGGTGCTTTAAGATGCAAAAGAAATGTTGACCTTAGACCCCAGCTCTTGGGGAGACTGAGCAGGAAGATCCCAAATTTGAAGTCAGAGAGGCTGCATAGCAAGTTTAAAGATAGCCTGACAAACTTAGCAAAACCCTTTCTCATAGTAACAAGACTGGGACTTAGGCCAATGATAGAATACTTGCCTAGCCTCCACAAGGCCCTGCATTCAAACTCCAGAACAGGAACAAGGAAAAAATAAACAACTAAGACTTCTGATCACAGCACCAAGTTTACTACATAAAGTTGTAGTAAATTGACGTTATCAATATGTTCATGTGCTTTCTTTTGACCACATAATAGTTATCACCAGAAAAGAGAAAATGACTATTTCTAAAAGTTATTAATAAAATTTATTGTATGGAGCAAAATAGAGTAATTCAAAAGACTTGATAAAAATCATTTTTGAGGCTAAGATTTAGAATTTTGCACTTTTTTTTTTTTGTTTTGTTTTGTTTTGTTTTTTCAAGACAGGATTTCTCTGGCTGTCCTGGAACTCACTCTATAGACCAAGCTGGCCTTGAACTCAGAAATCTACCTGCCTTTGCCTCCCAAGTACTGGGATTAAGGGCATGCGCCACCACTGCCCAGCAGAATTTTGCACTTTTATTGAGCCTCAGAGCTACATAGAGATACCTGCAGGAAGTAGGAAAAAAGAGTGGAAGATTTGGTGTATGAAACACGTCCCCCGGATACCGAGTTCCGAGGCGTAGAGTGAGAGGCGTGAGCAGATTGCCAAATCATTCCCCAATGAGTCTCGAAGAAGGAACTTAGGGTCCCTGTCTGCATCTGGTAGCTTTGTGCTAAGCAGGGAAGAACATGTCCTAGGGGAATTATCTCTATCTGGCTAGGTAACTCTGCTTCCAGAGCTCCAGAATTCTAAGACAAAAGACATTATTTGTAGATGGCTGGTGTGCTTGCTTGTTCAATTTTAGTGGCTTAAATGATAAATGCTGGATTTGGACTTTCCTTGTTTAGGTGCCTTTGGGTTTCAGTCTTACTCAAAGGAGGCTAGAAATTTAACCAATTTAATTCTTAAAATAAAGGACACTTCAAACTGAACTAATGTGGCTGCAAATGAGAGAGAGAGACAGACAGAGAGACAGAGACAAAGAGAGAGAGGGGGGGAGGAGAGAGAGAGAGAGTAGAAAAGAAGCACCAACACAGCACAGTGTATCGTGAAGGCTTTTCATGGGACCGTCCATATGCTATAAGGTAGGCCAAGTCTGATAAAGGGCAGATGCTTTTCTACATTTTGATTCCCATAGACTGTGTAGATCTTGCTGACACAATGGCAGTTTGCCTTCAGGTTTTACCCGCACGTGGTTGACTAAGCACTTACACTGCTGGAAGTTTCTAGGCATGCTG
>JADRCD010208630.1:0-24563 GCA_019843815.1 Montemys delectorum | reverse complement strand
AGAGAGAGAGAGAGACAGAGAGAGAGAGAGAGACAGACAGACAGAGAGGGAGAGGGAGGGAGCAAGTACGGGCAGAGGTTGACATTGGTTGTCGGTCTCCTTGACCCTGGAACTTGCTGCTTTATGTTGGAAGCATCAGATAGTTGCCCGTTTTCTCCCACTGGTATTACAGTTCCGTGCTGCCACACCCATCTTTTGTGTGGGTACTAGGGAACTGAAGGCCAGTCTCATGCTTGTCCATGGAGTCGTCTCCCCATCACTGAGCCATGTTCCTTGATTTTTTTGTTTTGTTTTGTTTGAGGCAGGGCCTCATGTAACATGATCTTGCTATGTAACTCAGGATGGCTTCAATTCCTGATCCTTCTGCTTCTGCTTCTCAAGAAGTGGGTTACAGGTGCTAACTACCATGCCAGGCTTGAAGATGGAAATCTGTAGACATGGGAGGGCAGAGAGAAAGTGAATGGAATAAACATCTTCTCCTGGAACTTGCTTCCCCTTGCAGTACATTCATGTTGCTGAATGGCATGAGTATGAGTGCAATGTATCATTTGTGTATCATGTGTGTGTTACACAATGAAAAGACTCACTAAGTGTCCTCTGATCCGACTTTGCCGCAGTGCCAGTCTCTGTGATTAAGCCTGGGCTCCATCTCTCATTGTGCTTACTAGTCACTGAGTTGTAAGGTTCTGGCTTCCTGTGTCTCATTGGGCAACCACAGATAGAACTTTAATGCTGCTACTTCCGGCAAAACAGGAGGAGGAAAAACAGAAAAAAACAATCTAACCACAGATTTCATTTCCTTGTGTTTCTGACAAGAAAAATTGAAAGGAAGTGAAGCTAAACAAGAGAGCAGCCTTCACTTAGGACTGAGAACAAGCTACTTGGTTGTGGGTGTCAGAGCTGCCTGTGGACTCGGAGGAGTCCGGCCTGTGGACTCGGAGGAGTCTGGCCTGTGGCACAGGACACATGAGACAAAGTTTTGTTGCTAGGGATGCCCTTTATTGACCTGTAACTTCTTCAGATTGTCTGCAGCACACTGTTACTACTGTTACTGCTTCCTTTCTTCAAGGCTTAGTCTAATGAGATCCTGATGACTTCCACGGGAAACTGAGGGTTGGAGACTTGAAAGCACAGAGTCTGCTTAGCCCGCTTGGCCTAATTAATTATTTTAAAAAAAAAACAATTATAGGTGAAATGATTACTCTTGTTGGTTTTTTGGGGGGCAGTCAGTGTCATGCATCTAACTATAATTTTGTTGTTTAGGCTAATTTAGAAAAAGCAGACTAATGTGTTTCTTTGTAATCTGTTTACTTGGTTCCCTCACCTAGGCTTCTTTAAGGGTTGGTTATCATGTGAGACCTATTTAGAGAAAGGATGTAATTAAGGAGAATTATGTTGTACAATTGAAACTTTAATCATGTGATTAATTTGTTAACTTTTTTAAGTGTGTTTGTATGTGTGTTGGGAGATGTGGATGTGGATGTCAGAAGACAGCTTGTGGGACCTGATTCTTTCCTTTCACCATGTGGGTCCCAGGAATTGAGGTCTTCAAGCTTGATGATAAGCACCTTTACCTTCTGAGCCATATTGCTGGCTCCTAATTTTTAAAAATTGATTTTTGTACAAGCATTAGAGTGTATGAGTATGGGTTTGTACAGAAGCCAAAGATTCCCAAGGTGCTGGAGTTACATGGTGCTAAGAACAAAACCCCTGTTAGAGCAGCAATGACTACTAACATCTTCCTAGTCACGCCATATGCCCCTTCACTTTTAGTTGAGTTAGGGTCTCACTAGGTTGTTCAGGCTGGCCTTGAACTCAGGATATCCTGCCTTAACCTGAGGAACTAAGGTAACCGAAGTACTTCATAGATAACATTTATATTATTGATAAAGTAATTACCTATAGCTGACCTCTATGTTGTTCTGGTTTTATATTATTGTCCTGCTGATTTTGTAGAAAATAATTGGAGCTGGGCAGTGGTGGTGCACACCTTTAATCCCAGCACTTGGGAGACAGAGGCAGGCAGATTTCTGAGTTCGAGGCCAGCCTGGTCTACAGAGTGAGTTCCAGAATAGCCAGGGCTACACAGAGAAACCCTGTCTCAAAAAAAAAAAAGAAAAGAAAAGAAAAGAAAAGAATTGGGAATGTGATTCTCTGTTCTATTCCTTGAATAATTACTGATAGAATTATTCTTTGAAACTATTTAGGCCTGTGTTTTTGAGGAATAGCCTGTTAGCAACTATATTGCTCATTTATAAGGTCCTGGTCTGATTAAATTAGACTATTGCTGCTTTGTTGCTATTGTTTTAGTGTCCTACTATGTAGTCTTGGTTGGTCTGGAACTTGATATGCAGCTTGGGATGGCCTCAGATTTATATTTGTCTTCCTACCTCTGTCTCCTGAAGGCTAGGATTTATAGGCTTACCCACTATGCCTGGTTAGACATTTAGTCTAAAACTCTCAGGCAGATAGAAGTAGGACTCTCAGTCAGTTTTGTGCAAGATGCTTAGTGTCAGAGGGCTAACCCCTGTTTGAATTTGAAATATTGGTTAGCATGGCCTCTCATTAATCTGAGAGTTTCACCTTCCCAGAGTGGCTAATACCCACCTTGGAGTTTGTTATGGGGGTTAAGTCATGTATTGAACAGTGGCCAGCTGTATGGGTCTGGATTTTGGTATTTGATCCATGCTAGATTTATTCTAGTCTACCTTATTCTTTCACTGAGTTTTTATTTGTGACTTTATTGGTTATACTTGTTCATAGTTTTTCTCAGACAGAAGTATTCAAGATTGTCTTTTTGTTTGCCTTAAACTCGTAACAAAAGCTCAGAATCCAAAGGCTTCATTCTGCCCTTTAACTGTCTCAGAGCGTACTCTCAGAGTGTACACATTGGTGAATGTGAAGCCACAGCTATATTGCTATTGGTTTGAGATTCTTTACAAAGGTGAAAAAGGAATAAATTCCTTTTGAAAACCCTATTGGCATGTCTTGGCAGGCAAATCAAGGTAGAGGACATAGCTAGAAGACTTCTGGGACCATTTGCCTCTTCTGTATTAAACCTTTTCACCATTGTGCTTGGTCTAGGAGGTAGGCACTTTGGGAGGTGATGGGGTTTATGATGGCTGCCTGCTTTGCTGGAGGTTCCAGAGGCTGCACTCCACCTTCAGCAGTTTGGAGGATGTGCCTAATTAGAATCCACCCTGTGACATTCTGATTCCACTTCAGCCTCTAGAACTGTGAAAAAGACATTTCTGCTGTTTCTATGATACCTTGTCATAGCAACAGCAACCCACTAATTGCGTCTCATCATCATTTCCTCATCAGTGGTTGTAAGAGACTACAGGCATCCTGAAAGATTCCAGTCTTAGTGGGAGGTCACAGTTTATTCTTTAATAGGGAAAATTTTCTGGATGCCCAGAGAGTAAGAAATGATTTAGCCAGTAGACTCTGGAAAAGGCTCAGTATGTGTGTAGGGGCTGTTTCTCATCTCAGTTGAAATGTAAGAAATTTTAAAATAGAATTATTGTTCAGTTGTATTCACACAAAGGTATTTGAAGGCCTACTATGTGCTGGGAAGAGGCAGGCACTGGAAGTACAAAGCTAAGTGAGCCCTAAGCTTCTAGTCGTGATTCTAGTACAGATTGTAGCTCTAATAGGCAATGTTGGGACAATGTAATAAAAGACAGGGCAAAGTACTGTGGTGACAGAGAAGCAAAGATCATTAATTGGGACTTAGGGAAGACTTTATGTGCACATCACTGAGCTCTTGTGTTTGTTGTCTTGTTTTTGAAGTGCTGGGGTTAAATTCAGGGCCTTGCTCATTCTCTTGAGTTATGTCTTTATAGTATGTTGCAAACTCACACAAGAATGTATGTAAAAGCATGAAGATGTAGACATGATGGGGTTAGGATAGGGCAGGTTCATTGTAAGCCAAAGACAGAGTGCAGAGCTGGCCTTGCAGAGTAGCCAAGTGCTCAGTGAGCATTGGGTCCTCTTTGAATGTGATGTCAGAGATAAGAGGTCCTTCCTCTGAAAATACCTTCCAAATTTCATTTTAAAATCCATCTTTGAGATAGTTCTTGCATTTACTCTTTGGGAAACACATTAGAATTCAATCCTAATACATTAGAGACTGGTCTCCTGGGAACAATACTAGTAGGGCACAGTCACTAACAGAAACAAATGGCACATGCACCCAGTACTCTGCTCTCCTAAGTGGAGTTGGTGCTTGCTCCTTTCTGCCATCTGGTTCAAAAGTTCATTTATTTTGCCTAAGCTGGTAATTTCAAAGTTAGGGGACTTGCCTCTTGGGGTTCATAGGAGGTTCATTTTGGAGTATGGAGTAAAAAGACGATGAGTTCATAGGCTCCATGAGGCCATGTGTTCAAAAGGGAGAGAGGGGAACTGGAGAGATGACTCAGTGGCTAAGAGTGCTTTTCCTTCCCATCACCCACATTGGACAGAGCACAACCATCTGTCATCTAGCTGCAGAGAATCTGATGTCCTCTTTTGGCTTCCATGGCCTTCTGTGGGCCCTTCTACACAGACCCAGAAAAATGCACACACATGAATAAAAAATAAAATAAAAATTTCAAACAACAAACTAGCTGACCAAAACACACTGCTGTGTATGCCACTATTTTATTCCTTTTGTATATATAAGTTACAAACATGTATATATATATATACACACACACACACACACACACACACACACACATACACATACACACACATATATATATCACACAGTGTCTGTGGATGCGCACGTGAGTGCATGCAAATAAAATGAGGTTCTCCACTTCTTCCTTTCCAGTTTGGGACACATGTTATCAGGATAGCACTGATTTGAGCCACAAGTTTCAGACTCTTCCAAAGAGACTTTGAAGTGTGTGAAGACTGTATCTGTGTTATAAGAGTGTGTGCCATTTATATTTAGTACCTGCTTAGAAGCGACTGTACTAGATAATACACTGATCGAGTTAGCAGTGTGTGCTTGTTGGTACTTATATTCAGAGAACAATCTATGTCAAACCATTTCCTCTTCTTACTCCTCTTTTTTTCCTACTCCAGTTTTTTTCTGTTAACAGCCCTGGCTGTCCTAGAACTTGATCTATAGATCAGGATGGCCTCAGAACTCAGAAATTCACCTGCCTCTGTCTCCTTAGTGTTAGGATTAAAGACATGCGCCACCATGCCTGGCTCAAGTCACCTTAATGAGATAGTAAGGACCTTGCTGTATCAGACCCTCCTTTCAAGCTCACTAGGTCTGCAGTTCTTTGGCACCACACTGACATCTAGAGTCAGTTGTCTGCATTCCTGAGGCCCTTTCTGATAGGCTTTGGGTTTCTTCTGTTTATAGTCTTCCTCTATTCTCTTTTAGTATTGTTTTGTTGTTGGTATACAAAACCTAAGTTGTTTTGTATACCTTAGCTGGAGATTGTTCACTGCCCACTGCTCCGCTACAATATCAGAAGAAATCATTTTTCTTCCAGGATACTGTTTACAATGAGTTTCTCTTACTCAGAAATTGCTCCTCTCTTTACTCCTTTTGCCCTTCTCACTTAATTCTGTTTCATCATTTCTACAACTCAGGAAGGTATTTATTCCCCCTCAGAACTCAGATCTGTGGTTTAACTTGAAGCATTCTCCCAGTTAACAGCCATCACACATCTAGTATGTTGGGTGGACTGACAAGATACACATGGTAACAGTTTTAGAAACTGTTCAGATGAAGTTTTTCTTTAAAATGAGGCTCCTTAGACTGTTCCTGGAAAATTAGAAAAAAGGTCTTCCAGTTGAGTTTTCTTGAGGTTTTCATATTCTGTAGTTAAAATTAGTGACAGCTGCTTCTGCTCTGCCTTCTGGCATGGCTGCCTGTTTTCCCACTTGTTCAGTGCTTTTCTTTTGGTGGTGGTGGTTGTTTTTGAGACAAGATAATGTGTCTCTGACCTCAGGTTCATCCTATACTCAGAGATGACCTTGAACTTCTGACTCTCTTTATACTACTTCACAGTGTTGGGAATACAGGCTTATGTCACTTGACCGAGTTTTTGTGGTGCTGGGGATCAAAGCTAGGACTTTGTGCCTACTAGGCAAGCGTTCTGCCACTGGAGCTACACCCCAGCTCTCTTGGATGTTGTCTTGATTGCTGTATGTCCATTCACACTGCCATAGATTCTGGAGTTGCACTGTCAGTAAGCTCTTCTATGGTCTTCCAGGGCTGGGGAGTGCTTTTCTGTTTTCATAAGTGCCATCTTGCTCCTGTGACAGTAAATGGAGCTGTGTAAGGTTATGTTACCAGTAGGGTCATCCTATAGCCACATAGAAACTACTGTGCAGTTTTGGTCTTGTGTATACTTGGAATCATTTTTGTGTGTTTCGCGTGTGTGCACACATAATACATATGTGTGTCAGAGCATATATGTGCTCATGTATGTGTGTGTAAGCACTTGTTTCTGTTTGAAGTTTCAGTTTTGTGTAAGCATTTGCACTCCCACCCTTTGCTTCAGTGTTGTGTGGTTTTTTGACACAGAGTATCATGTAGCCCCCTTTGAACTCACTGGGTAGCTCAGGACCTCATTGAGCTTTAGATCCTTTGCTTTCACCCAGTAAGTACTGGGATTCCAGCTGCCTTTACCATGCTCATCTTGATTTTTGTTTGTTTCTGAAATAGGGCTCAGGGTCTTGCTATGCAGCCCACGCTGGCTTTGAGCTGGTAATTTTGCCTTAGCCTCCCAAGTGCTGGGGTGAGTACCATCATGCCTGAGCCTTCCAGTTACTGAAAAAGTCTTGTTACTTTTCCTTTTTTAAAAGTCATTGTCTCACTACATGAGCCTGGCTAGCAAGTTGCAGTGTAGATGAGGTTGGCCTCATTTTTTCAGAGATGTACCTGCCCCTGCCTCCTAAGAGCTGGGATCAAAAGTGTGTGCCTACATACGTGGCTCTTTTTTTTTTTTTTTTTTTTGTTTCCTTTTGAGTAGTATATGGGAACTAAAATAAAATCTGTCTTGATGTAATTGTCAAATCTTTGACTAGGAACTTTAAAGCTCTTAGTTCCAATCTTGCTTCAGACAACTTACTTTTGTTGAAAAAGCACCTAGGAGTCAGAGGCAGGCATGTCTTTGTGAGTTTCAGGCCAGCCTGGTCTACATGGCAAGTTCCCAGCCAGCTAGGACTATACAAGGAGACCCTATTTCAAAGAAATAATATGCCTTAGCTTTAATAGGAAAAATTATGAACAGGTAGTGTTTGTCTTTATGCCTTTTTTATATCACAGGGGAATTAATTTAGTATGTGGACGATACTCTTTTGGTTAAAAAAAGGTTAGATTTTAGTTTTAAAAACTGAATCTGGGGATGGAACCCAGGACTTTAATGCATATTGGGCAGGTGCTCTGCCACTGAACTTAAATCCCTGGCTTGTAAAAAGTGTTCCAAATTAGATAACTCTCCCCATTACCTCCTTTAAAAAAGGACAAAGAAAGTCACACTTCATAGTCATCATCCTGTTGTATTTACCTCTTTCCTAGTTGTCAGTTCTCTGTGTCCATTGTCATAGAAGGCTTAGCATTCCTGCCATGCATTGTGGAACAGGTCTCCTTAAAGTAGCATGCCCTGGGGAATCTTGACTGTGGCTGAGAATCACTGTGTCTGGAACTCACCCAGTCCCAAAGCTAGCAAGATGCTGCTTTTGTAACATTGGCAAATTTATTTTTTCCTTACTGGTAACAAGTGGTTCTTAGTCTAAAAGCCCCTGGCCTATATTGAAAATGCTGTTTCCACATTACTCTAACTGTTGAACATTGTATCAAATGTCCTGTTCTGGTAAACACACTTTGAGAGAGTCTACTAAAGGAAAACTTGATTATTGATAGCTTGTTGGCAACATATTCTTTTCAGTGATAGGTAGATGCTGTTTTATACTTACAGGTTGATGACTTGTTTCCACATATCTCTTATGGTATAATTCTTGAGCAATTTCCTGAAAGATACGCCGAGCACTCTTCTGCAAAATCAAAAGGAAACATTTATCTTTCAGGAGCATGAGTTCTATCTTCATTGCAGGGGATTCAGCAATGGGACCCCTAGTTAGCTCTTCAGCTCTGAGTACATTTAGTAGAATTTATGGCCGAGAACTGTCAGGTTAGGATGGTAGCTTTCTGCCCACGTGATGGCTGGGGATCCCTAACCGGGAATAGGAGCCCCCAGGGTGGACGTTCTTACTGTGTTGTTCTCTGGGCTTCTTAACACAGTTTACATTGAACTGGATCCGGCCTATCACAGTACAAAAATGCAAGAATTCACAGTACCTTTTTTGAGTCTTCCTTGGTTTCTCTGCTTCTTGGACTGTTAGATTTTAACTGCCAAGAATAAGAAAATCCGTGAGTACTTTGTGATCTTATGCTGAAAGAGGACTGAGCTGGCACAGTGTTTGAGTGACACACATTAGGTAACTTTCATAACATTTTAGGTGCTTTTAATTAACAAATGAATTTAAGAACTTAAATGGATGTTTGTTATAGCATATGAACAAATCTTAATAGATATTTATACCCCAACTTTTTAATATATATACAGACCAAAGATATTCTTTCGGTACATTTAGTTTTAAATATTTTTAAGGCAACCTCTAGTTAACTTCTCACTAACTATTTCTACTCTTAAAGATTGTCCTTCAGGTTTTCCTAGATAATAGAGACCCATCCTTTCCCCAGTGCTCACCCTGGCAGCAGAAGGCTGACACAGGTGCTTAATCCCCTGGCTCTGGACTTTAAAGACAAACAGTGTGAATGTTGCCTCTCACTAACAGTCTGACTGGTGAAGGAACGGGGTGTCTGCTGCAGCTTCCTCTGAGGTGGAGGCACAGCCCCTGAGTTGTGAGCCAGGTATTTGCTGGGCCAGCTATTTCTGAGGTGGACAGATGAAAGTAACCTCTTTATGGTGACATTGGAGGGGAGGTTATTTGACTTACTTTGAAGAGGACTATGAAGATCACACATACACCGGTGACGTAGACAGAGAACAGTGCTAAGAGCACAATCAGGAGACTGTGCACCTCCTTGCTGAAAAGTCTTTCTTCATGGTGGAAACACAAAGGACAGTCACTGTTGAAGCATGTTCCTGCAGGTGTCTGTGAAGTATCACTTGAGCAACATTTACAGGTGGAGCCTGCACTTGGTGTGCTTGCCCCTCCCAACAACATCTATCGGGGTCCTGTGAGTAGAAGATGCTCAAGAATATGATAGAATCAGTTTGATGGTCTTTAAATGTGTTAGACCAGAAATACTTCCTCATAAAATAAAAAATGTTAAAATAATTAAGTTGAAGAGCAAGCTATAGTGGCCCAGTCTTTAATGTCAGCACTTGTGTGGCAGAGGCAGATGGGCTCTGAGTTGGAGGCCAGGCTGCTTTACATAGTGGGTTCCAGTATAGCCAGGGCTGCAGAGTGAGACTTGTCTCAAATGGACAAATTGAGGTGGACATCTGTTGTAATGCTAAGAATCACCTGCTGTGTTTTGAATTTTTTCCTCCCTTTCTTGCGGTATCACAGTGCTGATTGAACCTCCTGCCTAACACATGCTTAAGCCTTCTACCACTGAACTACATTCAGCCCAACAGTTACTTTTTATAAACATTACTTAAATAAACAGACATTGAAGTTTCTTTTTATTAGAAGTGATGAACAAAATCACCACCTCTTTTGGTATAGTGCAGATATTTTCTTGTGTATTTTTTGGAGCAACGGTTAAAAGCTAACTAGTGCTGTCTAGTAAAAACTGGAGGAGGCTATCTGTTGAGGATCTTAGAGCCAGCTCCTTGCTTTACAGGCAGTTGCGATGTGTCCAAGGAGAAATATTGAGCCCATTTTCATATTCTGAACCCTCTCTTTGGGCAGGAAGTGACCTATGTTCAAAGAGAGGATTCAGTAACATGTGTGCCTTTCAATACTGATTATGTGAAACAGGAAAATACAGCTAGATACAAAATTATTTCCCATCAACCAATAGTTTTAGCTAAATATCCCATAGATCCTGTCCTTTGAACTCAGTTTATACAATGTATATTTATTTTTAAATTTGGAAAATATCACAAAATTTTGCTCAGATTAGGGTTCCTTTATCTCAAAAGCACAAATTATGATATAAATCTGGTAGAATAATACTTTAGCCACGCTGGTGAGATAGCTCAGTGGTTAAGAGCACTGACTACTCTTCCAGAGGTCCTGAGTTCAAATCCCAGCAACCACATGGTGGCTCACAACCACACATAATGAGATCTGACACCCTCTTCTGGGGTGTCTGAAGACAGCTACAGTGTACTTACATATAATAAATAAATAAATCTTTTAAAAAAATACTTTAGCCACAGCATTATCTTGATACAAGCTGCCAGTTTCTAGACTCTTCCTGATTGACTCCATCTAGTATCCACAGACACAGAGGCAGTAATGGGCCTTCTCAGTTCTTTCTCCATTCCCAGACTTATTCCTGAGAGCTAAATAAGCACTCTCTTTCCTGTGCCACAGTGTCTAGGTATAACACAGGGAGACCAGTGTGTGTAACATCTAGGTGTAACACAAGGAGACCTGTGTGTGTAATGTCTAGGTGTAACACAGGAAGATGTGTGCACAGCATCTAGGTATAACACAGGGAGACCTGTGTGTGCAATGTCTAGGTGTTAGAGGGAGACCTGTGCCTCAGTGTCTAGGTATAACCCAGGGAGAGGTGTGTGTGTGTGTGTGTAGTATAGTGCCTAGGTGTAGGGAGACCCGTGTGTGCTGTTTTTAGGTATAAACACAGGTGAACTGTGTGTGCAGTATGTAGGTGTAACACAGGGAGACGTGTGTCTTACTGCTTTCTCAGAAACTGGCTTAGCATTGAACCAGCTAGAAAATCACTTTGTAAGAGAAGCAGAAATGACCAGTTAAATTGGACTCTGAAAAGATGAAGAGAATTAAACACAAATTTGGAGAGGAGCCACCAGTTGATCCTTGGCCATTATCATTCTGCCTGGATATCAGAAGAAAAATTCTTGGCTCTGGCTTCCTAAAAAGATTCCTGACAATCCCTCACTCAAATGACGAACTCAAACCTACTTAACACCAGCAGTAATTTCACCAGGCCAACCCTGAGTAGTCTGAGAAAGACATTTCAAAGAGACACATGCCTATGGTACCAGCTCCTTGGGATGCTGAAACAAGAGGAGGTCTTGGGCCAAGAGTTCAAAGCCAGCCTAGAACAGTATAGCAAGAATTGATTTAAAGGTAAACAATAGTGAACAACAACCAAATTAGAGAAAAGGCTTCACATGATTATGAAACTAACGACCACATACATCTTAACAGATGTGATGTAGCCCAGTGGACTGACCTCTCACCACCAGTGTAGTCCCGTTTCCAGTCTGCTTAGCTCTCGGTGCCTTTTCATTGGGAAATGCTATTCCACAGAGGTAAATTGCACTGTCATTTGGAGACAGCCTGTTAACAGTGAGGGAGACTCGGTTCTGGTCCAGGTTTTCTTTCACTGTGAACTTGTCTGCCTCATTTCTGCATCCATCCAAGCACAGAGCTTCCGACTGGTGAGTGCCACAGCGAAACCACAAGCTTTTTGGTTGCACTGGAGAGCATCCAGTTGTAGAAAAGGTACACTCCATGGTGACAGCCTCAGAATCGTAGTCCACCTCTAGGTAACCTGGCTGCAGCACAGACACAGTACAGGCACCCACAACACCTGCGAGGAAGCACATGGGTGTTGAGGGACCTTGTTATTGCTGCTTCTTGGCATTGTAGAGCCATGGACCTGTCAGTCTCTGTTTCTTGTCCCATTCCCATTAAAAACAAGACTGTAAAGACGACAGGTGTCCTCGCCTGTGGTAACTCACTGTAGCATTACCTCATGGTTGTTGGCATGCCGTCTGGCTATCTGAGGACAACCTCAGAGGTACTCGTGTGATCATTGTGGCTTTTGGAGGTCGTGTGCCTGAAGCCAGAAGTACACACAGTGCTGACAAGCATTCCCTTGATCTTAGGCCACCCCTTTAATCTTGAAGAACTTGTTTCCTCCTGTGTACCCCTTGCTGTGGTGTGTGATTGAGCACATGAGCCCTGGCAGGTTTTTTGCCTGTTGGGGGCTGGGCTGCCTTATCACCAGAGATGAATCTGGTGTCTATTTGGGAACTAGGATAACAGGAAGGATATACTTATAAGAAAATGCAGCCCTGGCTTAGGTCATGGCCTCCCCTATTATAGAGCTGAGACCAGGGAGTCCCCTGTGCATTAGTTGTACTTGACTTATTGTATAGTGACAAGGAGATCACAGACTGGAGTTAGAATCCACCCCTGTGATTGTAGTTCCAAGTGCTGCCTAGGTTTCCTATCATGCTGAGTGGGGATGTTGCTCCCTTGTGCAGTTAATGTAGAGTTTAAATGTGATGAGGCCACAGTTTCTAAGGGGAAGCAGCTTTTAACTGCTGCCTCTGCCTTTACTACTCGACACTCTGGAGGTGCTTGGAGCTTAAGTCTGCATCTTGACCTTCTAGTCCAAGACACAATGGAAAACCACTCAAGTGCTTCTTAATGGGAAGTCTCCATAGGCCCTTTTGGGGCGAGGGACACCACATGAAAATTGGTATTGGTTGAAGCAGATGTGAGTTTTTAGTTCTATTTCTGCCTAGTTGTATAGGCCTTATCCTAGTCTACTCCTGAGAATGGAGAAAAAATCCAAATTCTCTGACGCTTGTATTCATTTAGCAGTAGTTCTCAACCTTCCTAATGCTGCGGCCCTTTAATACAGTTCCTCATGTTGTGGTGAGCCCAATCATAAAATTATTTGACTGTAATTTGACTACTGTTATGAACTGTAATGTAAACATCTGATATGCGGGTATCTGATATTCGACTCCAAAGGAGTTGGAACCCGCAAGTTGAGAACTGCTGATTGAGGGGCCGTGGTTCTTTTGCATGTAACATTGTGTTTTGTAGGTTCCCACCCAGAGCAGCAGAGGCAGGGAAGTTAGTCACAATGCTTGTTAGAGTCTGTTCTCACATTTCTCCTCGAGCATTGTGTGCCGTGAGGTAAGCTGAGGCTCTGTGTTGACTGGCTGAGAAGAATTAGGAGTTAGTCAGCTGGAATACCACCTAGCTTCTTGTGTGCCAGGAGGTCCAGCCAAGGGGAGTGGGCTCACGCTAGCCTGTTGGCTGCAGGCCCGCTCTGCCCAGGCACAGTTCCTTAGAAATCCTGGGGCTGCTCTATGACTATGGATTAGTAGGGACAGAACCCCAGTCTCAGGCGGCTTTCAGTTGAAGATTTAAAAAGTAAACCAACCAGGCTGGAGAGATGGCTCTGCTCTTCCAGAGGTCCTGAGTTCAATTCCCAGCAACCACATAGTGGCTCACAACCATCTGTAATGGGGATCTGATGCTGTCTTCTGGTGTGTCTGAAGACATTGACAATATATCCAAAAACATGAAATAAATAAATCTTTAAAAAAGAAAAGTAAACCAACCTTTTAACACAATAAGAAATACTTGCAACTTGGGAATTTCCTCTCACAGTCTCCGTTGGGGAAACTGAACAGGCCAGAGGAGGGGATAGCGTTGTTCCTTCCCCGTCGAATTGAGCAACATTAGTCATTTGCTAATTCTCAATTAGCAACATTGAGAAGTCTGGATAGTGTCTCACTAAAGCCCTCTCCTGTGGTGTTTTTCTTCTAGGTTCTGTAATTTTTGTTTTAAATCAATTTCCTCTGAAAATGTTGAAAGTTTAGCTCAGTGGATGAAATAAAGTCATCCTATTCCTTTTTTTAAACTGTTAGCAAATAAATAGGGAACTTACTTTGGATACCTTGAGCTTATTTTGTGTGTGCTTATATATGTCAGTCTGTTCAGGTGTGTACACTTACATCTGTGAGCGTGCGGCCCTGAATAGACAGACGTGTGTGGAGGCCAGAGGACAACCTCTGTGTTCTTTGGAATTATTTACTTTTGTTTTTCCAGAGAGGGTCTCAGTGGTTAGGTAGGCTGGGCTAGCTAAGGAGCCCAGCTCTGCCTCCCCATCACTGAGATGAGAAGTGCATGCCACCAGGCCCAACTTTTTTACACTGTTCTAGTAATCACATGTAGGTCCCTCTGCTTGCATAGCAAGCACTTTATTGAGTTATCTCCCTAGCTCCAACATGTACTATTACTACTGTTAGCATCAGAAGCTTAACAGTTACTACTACTACTACTACTACTACTACTACTACTACTATTATTATTAGTATTATTATTATTTTTACTATTATTATTATTTGGGACAGGGTTTCTCTGTGTTAGGTAGCCCTGGCTGTCCTGGAACTTGCTGTTTAGACCAGGCTAGCTTTGAACTTAGAAGCTTCCTGCCTCTGCTTCCTGAATGGGTTTGTGCCACCACTGCTTTGCCCAACGTTTATTATTATAGAAAACGTCAAACACATATAGCTACCTAGCACAGCGGACCCACCCTTGCTTGCCTGGCTTAACCTTGGGCTTGTTTCAAGTCTCCTCACTATCTCATTTCTTCACTCTTTTGTTACTGTATCTGCAAACATTTCATAAGAGAGCTGGAAAGATAAAGCTTTTCTCTAACTTAAGAAAGCACTGTACAAAAGTAGACATTGCAGACAGTAGAGCAGTATAGACATCACCATGGTTCCTTAGCCAGAAGAGCTGCTGTTAACATTTAGGTATAATTCACTCACTACTCCTCCCCTTGCCCTGTCTCCCCTCCCTCTGCATTTCTCCTTTCCTTTTCTTGTGTGTGCTGGAGAGTGAACCCAGACCCTTGGGTATGCTAGGCAAGTGGCTCACCACTAGGCTACTCTACCATGTATTTATTAACAGATGAGAAAAAAAATTAATTTCAAGAATGCTTGTTCCATTTCTTGCCCTGCAATCCAGATTTTGTGGGCAAGTCTTTGATGATTTAAAGTATGATGAAATAAATAACTTTTATAAAGCTAGAACAGGTCGAGATAGAATTTAAAGATTAGTTATATTATCAGTTAGCTTTTCTCTAGGACAAGTTACAGTTTTAAAACCAAGTTTTTTTTCAGCCTTTAGAAACATTGTCCTGTGAAGGTATTAAGTGAATATTGTGCAGTGTACAGGAGTCCAGCGCTTGCCTGTGTGAAAATTGACTGAGTGACTAGCACAAGTGGTCCTGAGCAGATTCTCTCTGGTGAGATGTTCTCAAAGCAGCATAAACAACTTAAGGGCTGATAGGAAACCTTTCTACAGCTATGCTTTAGTACCTATTTCTGTGGGGCAAAGAGACCCACCGACTTCTTAAATTCTCTGCTAAGAGCTTAAAGTATACATCAAAGGCGGGAAGCAGCAGTTACCTAATGAACTAGAGAAAAGGGAAAATCAACCTCCTTACCGACATGGAGAAGGATCAGGCTGATTTCTAGCCGGAGGCCTCTCTTGCTTGTGCTCGCAGGGCCCATCTCTGGTGCATGTGCCTTCTTTCCACTTTTCTCTTTTTGGAAAGGAAGAAGTAAAGAGAGGAACTCATATTAAGGAAGCACAAGCAGGAACTTTTAAAAATTGTGTAAGCATGGTTTGTAATAAGTTTCACCATTTAAAGTTGAGATTTCAGTCTAAGCATGTGTGTATATTAGAAATTGTCATGGGCATTTGATATTCTATGTGGAGATTGCAGGAAGTCATGTGCTCCTCAAGCAGTGCCTGACATTTTAGAGTGCTCTTATTGATGCACTCCACTGTGGAGTGCCTCTCAGGACCAGAAACTGCTAGACATGAGCAGCAGCAAGAGGCCATGCTTCCTGTAGGCCTGGGAGAAAAAAACCAGGGAGTGACCAGTGCATCCGGTATGGTAAAGAAGTACACAGATGCTGTTAAGCCTCTGAGCCTGGCTTGAATTGAAAGATTTCTTAGCGTTGACAAGAGAAATGGCTATGTCCCTTGGGGCTTGGTTTGGGTCTGAGTCACACACAGCACCCTACCTCCCCAGCCTGTGCTAGTCAGGTGATTCTTTGTAAGTAGCAGGAACTCAGCTGATCAGCAGAAAGAGACTGGTTAACAGGACTTGAAGTGGCTCCTGGCGTCTCAGAAGGCCTGGCGACCCAAGTGAGCTCCAGGTCAGGAGGAGCTTGAGTCACACTGTGAAACCAGTCTGGTGCTGGGCACTAGGTGCTGCAGCTTCATTAGCACCCGCTCATCAGCCTACCTCCCCAGCTACTTGATATTAGTGTCTGCACTTGGCAAAAAGCCTCATTTTATTCTGGGTCACCAGCTCATTCCAGTCTTGGCAACAGGCCAAGGTGTGGCACCAGTCCCCAGCTGCAAGGAAGACCAGAAAAGCAGCTTCCCCTCCCACCAAGATTATTCTCTCTCTGACAAGAAGAGAATGAAGTGCTGGCCACTGAAAAGTATGTAGTCTTTCCCGTTTCCTGTGTGCTCTATCACCTGCTGGGGGTGTATCACCTTAGCATTGGAAGCCTTACTATGAATTTAGTGGCATGTCACTACAGCCTCTAAGAGCACTCCATATTCAAATGTACTTTTGGTTTTGTCTGTTTGTAGTCAGGGTGTGGCTTAAAGAGAACAGACCTTGCCTGCTTCCCACATCCCAGGCTCCTAATACGCATAGGCTTGGAAGTGATTGACAGATGACTTAGGGAATGAATGGGTCAGCTTCTCTTGAAAAGCACATGTGTTTCTGTGAATTGAAATTCCTCATGAACCTATTTTAATTTTCAGCCAGGCAGCTTCTAGACAGGAAGTTGAGTAAGTGTTCATGATCGTGTATGTCCAAACCTCCCTTCGAATACCAGTGGTTACTCTGTAACCCCACATTCAATATTCACCAACTAGTTTCTGAGCCACAAAAGCAGCACAATCAGTGTAGGCTCTGAATGCAGGCAGCCTGAGAGCTGCACTTTGGGTAAGTTCTGTCCCTCCTTCCAGGCTCCGTCCACTTGCCTTGAAGAGAGTGGAGCTGTTTGGAGACGGCGCATCCAGAGCATCAGTACCTGGAACACTGGCCCTCCCCACAGTTCCCTCTTGTAGTGAGTCCTTGTTCAAGAATTTAACTTAATGTTTTTATTTGTTCTAGTAGGTGGCAAGTGGGAGAAACCATCAGAGATTCTGGAAATCAAGGGACAGAATTGGGAAGAGCAAGTGAATAGCCTGCCTGAGGTGTTCAGGAAAGCTGGCTTTGTCATCGAAGCTTTCACTAGACTGCCATACCTGTGTGAAGGCGACATGTACAATGACTACTATGTTCTGGACGATGCTGTCTTTGTTCTCAGACCAGTATAAACATGTGGAGGCCCGAGTCTTCAGGGTCACCCCTGGAATCTGCCCTCCAGAAGAGGAGATGCATCCAATGATGTGAGGGGGACCTCTGGGGACTGTCATTCTCAGTATCATGTAGGAACTTAAAAAGCCAAAATACTAATTCTTTCTTTGTAGTGTGTAAGGGAGTGTTTTTAAAAACAAAACCCAACTCTTTGTGTATTTTTAATCAACTCTTTACTCAGAATCATGCTCCAATGCAGGTCACTCTCCAATTATGATGGAAGATATTTTTTATACTTAATTGCTGTAGGGACTCATTCCCAGACAAAGCAATAGTCATGATGTCATGGAACCGATAAATGGATTGTTTTTAATAAATGAAGACTGGCAATAAAGCTGTCCATTCAATTCCAAATATTGGTTATAAAGTAGAACCATTGATAACTCTCATGTTTAGAAACTCCTTCTCTTACTATTCAAAAAATGTTTTTAACCATGCTAATAAACGTTTTGGAGATGACTCTGGCACTGTCTTTTTCTCTCAGACTCTGTCGCTTTGGTTTCAGGCATGCCCAGGAAGAGCATGATGTGAAACACTCAGGCTGAGCCTGGAAGGCAGGGTTCAGCTTGGGTGTGGTGGAGAAGCCCAGGGAGTTTTGACACCCCTAGAATGACCAGCCTTACTCAGATACAGTGCTCTAGGAAGTGCCTCTCTGTCAGTGTACCTGCTTCTGGCCGCAAAACAGCTTTGCTAGGCTTCCTTAATTCCTCAGAATTGAAGCATTTCAGTGCTTTGACCGACAAGATTCAGCCTAAATAGACATTCAACTTCTTTCTCTTCCTTGAATGCCACCTTCCCTAGATCCTTAACTGAGAATAAGTATGTTTGCTAAAGACCATATCAGACACCTGCTAGAATCCAGGAGTGCTTCCAGTAAACCCAGAAACAGTGATAGATGAGACCTAACTAGCAAGATCAGTAATCATTGTGGACTCTAGTCCAGAACCTAAAGACCCAGCAGTCACAGTGGTGACAATGTGAGTGAGGTAGTCATAGTATGTTATTCAGGTGTTATTACCTGTGACTATTACACACAGAAAACTACAACACTTGGGCAGCAGGGCCAGCGTGTTTGCATAGGAGCAGCCTCTCCAGCCCCACCTGAGCACCCCGCACTGCTCCTGTGTAGTCAGACGAGGGCTCATGGGGTGAATGCACAATTGTTAGTGGGGTAGTCTTATTTTTTTTCCAGGACTTTGGGTAAATGAAGAACAGACAGTGGCCTAGATAGTGAACAGAGGAATGGAGCATCCCTAAACTCCTTGTTTTGCAGTGGGAACTTGCTTCTTTACCTGATACCAGAAGGGGCTGCTGTTTATCCTGGGAAGGGTGTTCAGAGCCAGGTGGCTTCAAAGCGGCTCCTGTCTTTGAAGTTGAGGTCTATTGGAAAAAGACCATAGAAAAACAGAGAACACATGTGTTTATTCATTTTAAAAATGAATTCTTAAGAAAATCAGAGGTTCTTTGAAGACCAGCTTATTAAAAATGCCATTTTGAGGCTTGGAAACCAGATGCAGATGTATTCCTATGTCCTATCTGGTCTGGGAAGTCTTGGTGTGTTGTCACCTTTGCCCACTAGATGGTGATGTTGTTTACCGAGTGGCAATGGTTCACCTCTGGTGGAACCCTCCTTTTCTCCCCAAGTATAATAATGCTGCTTTGTGTGCCCCGTTCCTGGCTATGTGCTTAAAACCCAGTGAAGTTCAAGAAGCCAAGGAGAGCTCCACTTGTGGCCAAGCAGACTTGCCAGTTGACCCTAAAGGTGAGTGCAGAAAGGAAACACAACTCGCACCAGGTATTCCTGGCACCCTACACCTGCGTTCAAAACCTCTGGAGTGTTGAGAGTGATTATGGAGAGCTGGGGCAAGAGGACACAATGCTCCTAGTCATTTCCCCCTTGGGCGAGGTCATTAAAACCACTTCTGTATTTCCACCTTCCCAAGTTTTCTGTTTGTTGTTTGTTTATATAGCCATCTTACAACAGGAAATAAGCTGGGCTGGGAAAGAAGTAAAACTTCCGGTGTTTCCAGCTTTCTCATGAAGCTGTCTTCATTAACATCTCACAGAAGTCAGGTGTTGGCCCCTACAGCAGTTGGGCTGCTCACAAACTTAAAGCTCATGGATCAAACATACGTCAGAGTTGGCGGAGGTTGAGTTGTTTGTTAAGCAAGCAGGAGGACTGGAATTTAGATCTCTAGGAAGTCTTGGAGAGCTTGGAATCCTAGCATGTAGGAGTCAAACCTCCCTGGAGCAAGGTGGCTACCCAGCTCAGCTGAAACTACAAGCTACAAGTTCCGTGAGAAGACCCTGCCTCAGTACATAAAGTGGAGTGCAATTGAAGAAGCTACCGGAAGTCAGCCTGGGACCACAGCACACACATACCCTCACGTGTATCCTCATATGCATATGTGTGTGTGCTGTCATGACTAGTGCGCACACAAATACACAGTATAACACAGAAGTTCACACTGCATCCACCTGAAGGAATACGTGTGATGTAAATGTGAATAATACACCCTGAAATTAAATAGTACTGCAACATGAGATTCTAAGATCTTCGAAACTAGTGGATAATGAATGTGTCACTGGCTAAAAATGGCTGTAAACAATGGTCAATGATCCAGACTGCAGCTATACACATCTGCATTTCCCTTTATGTGTTCAGTGTATTGTGCTGTCTACCTACTAGGTAAGAATTCTAAAATTCAAGTAGTGTCTTAATTTTGAACTATTTTAAAAGTAAACTGACTTGAGACTAATTCTGAGTTTGTAAAAATTAGAAATAGAATGTCATTTGATCATTTGCTTTTCCTCTTTCCATTTTTTATGTAGTCAAATGCATGTAACAGATTAACAAACAACCTTTGGTTAGGTATAGTCCTACAGTGCAATCTTTCCCCTCATCTATCTCTGTTTGCCAAACTAGAAACTCTACCTATTAAATAACCAACTCTGTATCTTAGGTGTGTGTGTGTGTATGTGTGTGTGTGTGTGTGTGTGTGTGTGAGAGAGAGAGAGAGAGAGAGAGAGAGACAGACAGACAGACAGACAGACAAACAGACATTGGCTTGTTTCACTTAGCATTCGAAGTTGCAGCCATATTTAAGCCATATTTATAGCATGTTTCATGCGTTTCCTTTTTTTTTTTTCCAAAGATTTATTTATTTAGACACACCAGAAGAGGGCATCAGATCTCATTACAAATGGTTGTGAGCCACCATGTGGTTGCTGGGATTTGAACTCAGGACCTTCAGAAGAGCAGTTGGTGCTCTTAACCACTGAGCCATCTCTTCAGCCCCAGCGTTTCCTTTTTAAGACTGAATGCTATTCCATTGTATGGGTATACCACAGTTTGCTTATCCATTTCTTCACTGATAGACACTCAGAGTGCTTCCACATTTCAGTTGTTGTGCACCATGCTGCTGTGGATATGAATGTGTAAGTATTTCTTAAAGACTGCTTTCATTTTCAGGGAACAGATACTCGAAGTGGAACTACTGGGTCATTTTGTAATTCATTCTAGTTCTAGGGTTTTTTTTTAGGGAACTACAATGATAAAAACATTTTGTGCTCCCACCAACAATGTACAAGATTCCCAATTTTTCTACACCATTGCCAGCACTTACGTATTTTAGATAGTGGCTGCCGAATGTGTATGAGGTGATACTGTTTGATTTTCATTCCCTAATGATTAATGCATCATACTTTCATAGTTCAATTTGGGGCATTTGGCTTCATTTCCTGGTAGAGTGCACTTTGTAAATATCTACTGGTACCCCTGAACAACAGAATCCTTTTTCTCTATGAAATCTCAGACTTCCCTGGAGAACTGGGAGAATATTATTACATAACTAGAATTTAAGAGTCCCTCTGGGTTTGAAAGTCACTATGCCCTATTCAGACAAATTAATGCTTTCATTATAAAGTCATTTTTAAATTACTTTCAGTGCCCTGTAAAATGGTTGGTGACATAATATTGGCTATCTGCACTTCAGTTCTAGAACATAAATAACAGGATGCCCAAACGCTGTTATTAGACACCTTGTTTAGGATTTGACATAATACTGATTTATTTTTTGAGATGGGGTCTTGCTGTGTTGCCAGGCTGGTCTCAAACTCAAGAGTTTTGAGCGATTCTTCTATTTCAGCTTCTTGAGTGGAGGGGACTGTAGCTTTGGGCCACTCACTGCCTTGGCTGGGATATTGTGTTTAAATGCCTGTGAACCCCCCACCCTTCCCCAGGTGTGGGTTGAAGTGGCCAGGACTATGTAGCCGTCCTCTTAAACTCAGTTTTAGTTTCTCAGCACTTGGGTTTGACTTTCTGATGGCTGTTACTGGTCACAAAGCCCTGCTGAGCATTTGCATTCCAAATATCACACTAACTAGAGAAAATAAAAACAGGCAAAAAAAGAGAAGACAATGAAAATGAGCCTCAGTTGTCCAGTCTGTAGCCAAGTATACCACTGCTGACATTTTTGGTAGGTGTCCTAGCAGGGTTCGCCAGTGCCTGGTGTGTATGCACTGCTTCATGTGTCTCTGCATGTGGTGATAGATGCTTTTATTTCTCTAGGAGAAACCATGTAAAGCTTGCAAGTGCCTGGTTTCTAGTTAGAAGCTGACAAGATGCAGGATGCTCCCTATCATTCAGGGTTTGAGGACAAATTGATCCAAGGCCTGGAGACAAAAGGATATGTTGAGAATGTTGGAGAAAGAATATAAAATTCATTGATGGGCATCAGAACACCTCAGTGGTTGTGAAGAGAATGTTTAATGTTGTTGTGACAAAATAATATAAAAATTAGGATGATTGAGATGTTTCATTAAATGCTAGAATTGCAAGAAAGCTTCTTGGGTCCATAATTGTGTTTTCACTGGGTAAGATGAAAAACAGGTATGCATAATCTCACTGATACAAAGCCATTATTTTAATGTATTTGTGTCTCATTTTAATAAAAGCACATATATTAGTAGTTGGCTTTTTTGTTTTGGAGATGAAATAATTTTCTTGTGTTCTTATTATATGATCTTTCATAAAAGACCGTTCTTCCTTGTGGGGATAGGACCCAGAGCCTGGCATGTGCTAGGCTCAGTCTACCACCTAGCTGCACCTGCAGCCCAAGGCTATTCTATGGGAGTATATGCAGTCAGTCGATAGATGGTCATCTAGCCACAGGCTTGCTGCTGAGTACCTAAGATGGATCTCTTCTTGCTATCTCTAATATGTGTGCTAGTAAGAATGTTTTTGTCTGGAAAGTTCCAGACATATTTTTTAAAAGGCATGGTGTGCTATCCAGTCATGTCTACTTGATACACAAACTAGTTACATGAAAGGAGGGAGACTCAGTTGAGAAAATGCCTTCATAAGATCTACCTATAAGGCATTTTCTTAATTAGTAATTGATGGGGGAGGGCCCAGCCCATGATTAGTGGCATCACTGGATTGGTGGTCCTGGGTTCTGTAAGGCTGAGCAAGCCATGAGGAACAAGCCAGTGAG
Organism: Montemys delectorum; assembly: GCA_019843815.1. Classification (NCBI taxonomy): domain Eukaryota; kingdom Metazoa; phylum Chordata; class Mammalia; order Rodentia; family Muridae; genus Montemys; species Montemys delectorum. The sequence goes on along the minus strand of JADRCD010208630.1, from coordinate 1,724 downwards.
CAGCCAAGATTCCTGCCCTGTCTTCCTTTGATGAGAAACAGTGATGTGGAAGTGTCAACCAAATAAACCCTTTCCTCTCCAGCTTGCTTTTGGTCATGGTGTTTCATTGCAGCAGTAGAAATCCTAGGACACATGGTGATGAAGTAAGGAGCCTTTCTCCCCAGCTTCAGCAGCTGTTGTCTTGCACTCCTGACTCCCATCTCCTTCACACACAGCTCAGCCCGCCTTTTAGTTTGTAAATGTGTTTATAAAACTTTTTGTTGTTGTTGGTGGTTTTTAAGGTAGGGTTCACCATGTGGCCCTGGCTGGCTTGGAACTTGTTTTGTAGGTTAGGATGGCTTCAAACTCACAGAGAGCTGTGTTCCCCACGGCTGGCTGAGATGGGATTTTTAAAGCACCTGCTACAATGAGTGTGTCTTTAAACAGCCAGACGACTAAATATCTAGTGGCCGGAGAACTCCAACTATAATTTTGCCTTTTTTGTTGTGTTTTTTTGAGACTGGGTCTTACCTTGTAGCCCATTCTGCCCTCGAATTCACAGTGGTGAGGTCTCAGCTTTCCACATGCGGCAATGACAGCTGTGCCATCACTCCACCCAGCTTTCAATTTTCAATGGTGTCTTTGAATCTGGATCCAAATAAACTCCCTGCATTGTCATTGGCTACAGTCTTGAGCAAAACTAACCACCCCTGTCTGGCTGCTGTCCCGGAGGGAGGGTGCGGAGGGAGACCCCAGGCAATCCAGCCTTGGCAGGGAAGGGGGCGGAGGAGCTGCAAGCCAAGCATTGCTGTCCTGAGAGGTGAGGCCCTGGCCCCACCGTGTCCAGACTCAGCAGTAAGAGCCTGCAGTCTGGAAGTGAGGACCTGTGGGCCAGGCGCTGGGGACCGGAGTGAACAGACAGAAGGACGGTAGGCCGAGTGCGGGCACACAAGCCTTACGGGTTCCTAGTGGCAGGAGGGTGTATGTGTGAGATGACACTTCTCAGAACCTGCTTAATAACACACCAGTAACAGAGAGCCTGGCAAGGACACCTGCAGCAACAGTAGCATCAGTCACATAATAGCTACTGCTGTTGGAGTCTGGAGATCCAGGCTGGGCTGGGAGCTTTGGGAGTGTTAAAGCGGAGGAGGTGATATTTAATGCTTGCCTGGCTCTTGTGGGGAATTGTGAAAAGATGGGCCCAATGTACACTGGATATATGGATGTAGACTTAGTTTATTTTGCACTGGGAAGTAGATGCAATTGCACATGCTAGGCAAGAAAGCTCTCCCATTAAGCTATGCGAGTCTTGCCACGATACATTTATGAATGCTTAAAAACATGTCGTTCTCAGATGTAAAAATGGAAAAGGCCAGAGAGGCTAAGGAATCAGCTCAATAACGCACAGGAACTGGTAGTCCAAGTTAAAGCTGTGATCGTATTCCTAGGTTGTGGCTGTGACCCTGGGTTTGGGAGTTGGGACTGTTCAGCATGTCAACACTTGCAATTCCTTAGCCCAGACTTGGCTTTGTCACCTGTTAGCTGCATAGCCTTGGTCTGCTTCCCTGACTTCTGAGAAACAGCTTTTTCATTTGTGAAGCTGGCACAATGGTGGTGTTTACCTCCAAGTTTCTGCAAGAATTTAATACAGTAATGCATGTGCAGGGCACATCCCTGGCTGCCTCATTCCAGTGTTTCTGAGGGCCATGAACCTTGGGGATCCTGCAGCTGTGTTTTAGAGTGTG
>JADRCD010208629.1:14453-34750 GCA_019843815.1 Montemys delectorum | reverse complement strand
GTTCTGATGATGCCAAGTGACCTTGGTTTGTGTTGTTTATTTTCTTACACTTGCCCCCCTGCCATCTGGTTATCTCTAGTGCTACCTGCTCTTGCTAAATCTGACTGGAGCCTGTCCATCCTGTGATCCTGGTTGTGTCAGAACTCCTCAGAGTGAAATTCCTCTATCACCTCATGAGACATGATTTTAGATCCTAATTTTGCTTTTCCAGTGTGTTGGGGTATCCAGGAGTTGCTGTGGTGGGAGTACTGGGTTCTGATGATGCCAAGTAGTCTTGATTTCTGTTGTATAATTTTTGCAATTGCCTTTGTCATTTGTTAATCTCTGATTTTAGATGTTCTTGCTATCTCTTGCTGGAGCTTGTTCCTCCTGTGGGTCTATAAGCCTGTGTCAGCACTTCTGGAAGATTAGCTGTCTCTTGGTAAGACTGGTGCACAGTGGGTGTTGGATCAACTGTCCCTCCTGGGTGCAGATGGATGAAGGACCCTGTCCCAGCTGTTCTGCTGCTTTTGCAGCCAGTGCCTCCTGGCTTGTCATGCCTTATAAAGTCACAGGAGAGAAAATGGTGATCTCACCTGAGTCCTGTGGTCAGAGCATTCTCTGGAGACTCTCTGCTCTCTCCTGGCAGGAAAGGTGTACAGAGGGCTATGGAACAGGCACATCTCGTGCCTGTAGATGGAGGTAAAAAGGACCCTGTCCCTGCTGCTCTACTGCTTCTGAGGCCTGTGCCTCCTGGCTGGTCCTGCCTTCTCTTTATTTACATTTCAAATGTTATCCCCTTTTCTGATTTCGCCCCAGAAAGCCCCATCCCATCCCTCCTCCTCCTGCTTCTATGAGGGTGTGCCCTCACTCACCTACGCACTCCCACTTCCCAGCCCTTGCATTTTTCTACACTGGGGCATCGGGCCTTTACCTGACTCTGGGCCTCTTCTCCCATTGATGCCCAACAAGGCCATCCTCTGCTACATACGTGGCTGGAGCTATGGGTCCCTCCATGTGTACTCCTTTTTCGTGGTTTAGACCCTGGGAGTTCTGGTTGGTTGATATTGTGTTCTTCCTATGGGGTTGCAAACCTCTTCAGCTCATTCAGTTCTTTCTTTAACTCCTCCATTGGGGATCCCATGATCAGTTCAATGGTTGGCTGCAAGCATCTTCCTCTGTATATGCCAGGCTCTTGCAGAGCCTCTCAGGAGACAGCCATATCAGGATCCTGTCAGCATGTACTTCTTGGCATCCACAATCATGTCTGTGTTTAGCTACTGTATACGGAATGGATCCCCAATTTTCTTTTTTAAAGACAGCTTATCTGTGATACTAACTTGAGTCCTGAATCAGGCACAGATTGTAACACTCTCTCTTTTAGCCAGCTGCTGCCAAGTGTTCTCCAGTTGTTTGACAATCTATGGGAGTGGGTGTTTCTGTATGTGAGTGTCAAATGTACTTTGTCCCTTCCATTGCTCAACAATGTGAGTCACAGACAGACCCACAGCATTCTGTGAAATTACTGCCCTCATTTCTGTGATGAGTGACATATTAGCCATGAAGAATATTTTCAAGTTATTGTTTTAATAGACCTTCCCCTTAGGCTCAAATAAATCATGACTCCTTTACACAGGTTAGAGGACAGATTTAGACTTAATGGGAGATTGCAGCTAAATCACAGTACAATGCTTGGAAAATTTACCTCCTTTTAATGTCATATTTCTTTCTAAATGGCTGTGATGAGTGGCTTTTATAGAAGGTTCATGAAAGCAGTGGAGTATTTAAAAAAGTTAAGACTTTATGACAGGTTTCAAAAATATCTGAAAGTCAGTATATATGTTCAAGCTTAATAGTTCCATATCATAATACCTTCTAATAGTTCTCAAGAACCTTTCTTGGCAATTAAAAAATTAACTAATGCTAAAGAGAGATCAAAAGAACTTAAAACCGAATGAAATGTGTCAAGATTATGAGGTATAAGTTGAAAATGAATATGTGGGCTGAAGAATAAGGGCAGACTCTTTATTTAAAGCTATCTAGAGTTTAGACAATGGGAAATTATTGAAGAGACTGCCTCCCTCCTTCTGCAACCAGGTAAAATCATTCTGCTCACAATGGTTAGGGATCTCCTCCTACTGTGGCAAGGTGACCTCTAAAACCATAGAAGATGGGGATAAAGCTGGACAGAATTCTGGACCAAGGAAACCTGTTTTCAGTGCTCACAGATACTTCCTCGTTCTCCTCTAACTGTTCTCTGGGATTTTTTGTTTTCCTGTCAATTTTACCTGCCTCATCCTTTTCTCAGAAAATGGATGGATAAGAGTTATTCTCAGTTTATACAAAATTTACTCATCTTTTATTTCTTTTAAAGGGATTTATATTTGATCCTTTGTTTCTAATAATTGTGTGCTACTAAGGCCATGTTTCATGTTGGATCCCCAAGTACTAGTCAATTTGTGAAAAAGTATTTGCATGAGTTTTCCATGGTTCACCATATGGATAGCAGCTCACTGTAGGACCAGCCTGGTACTGTTTGTTGTTTCAGTACTGGCGGTCTAGCCCAGAGTCTTGTATGAACCAAGCAAGTGTTCTGTCCTGGGAACTAATGCACCAAACACCTACCCAGTACAGCTTTCACTGGTAGGAGGAGGCATCGCTGTGCGCTGTGATGTGTGTAAAATAAGCTGCATGTCCAAAGATAGCTGACTGCTCACTCTCACCTGCTAAACTTTCTATTTAATTGTGAATCACGAAAACCAGTGCATTAATTAGCTTTCTGTCACCAAAATACACTAGTTTTGAGTTTTGCAGCTCTCAGTCCACAATCTTTAGGTTCCATTGTACCAACTATGTATATGCAGCAAGCACATCCTGATGGGTTGTGTGCTGGGGGAACCCGTAGGCCTCCCAGGGGATATCAGATGAACACAGCACAAGATACAGTAAGACCAGACGCAAAAACTCACATTAAGGCTTGGTGACGCAACCCAGTAGGAGAAAAGGGGTCCAAAGAGCAAGCAAAAGAGTCAGAGACACCCTCACTCTCACTGTTAGGAGTCCCACAGAACCCCCAAGCTACACAACTACCATATATTTGTAGAAGGTCTAAGGCAGACCTACAGAGGCTTTGGGATTGCTGCTTCAATCTCTGTGAGCCTCCACGAGGCCTGCTGTTTTCTTCAGGTGCCTTTGATCCCTCTGATTCCCATAAGTCGTCCTCCCCACTTCCCAGGGTTTTCTTGAGCTCAGAAGGAGGAAGGCAGTGATGGAGACTTCCAACCTGGGTTCTCTTTCTGCCTAGTACAAGACCCACAGGTTTTATTCTCTTTCCAGTAGTTTTGTATTTCCACAGTTATGGAATTCATAAAAGAGATTTGGGATTCAGAAAACATACAGAAACCACAAAGACTAATAAGGAAGAAAAGCAGCCCCCCCCCCACGTGGCTTCAGCTCTTACTAATGCCAGTAGGATTTGCCTTCTTTTCAAAGTTATAATTTATAATAAGAATTTATTGAGATATTCTTCACAGAGTTGGAAGGAGCAATTTGCAAATTCATCTAGAATATCAAAAAACCTAGGACAGTGAAAACTATTCTCAACAATAAAAGAACTTCTGGTTGAATCCCCATCCCAGACTTTAAGCTGTACTACAGAGCAATTGCGATTAAAGCTGCACGGTACTGGTACAGTGACAGGCAGGTGGATCAATGGAATAGAATTGAAGACCCAGAAATGAACCCATGCACCTATGGCCACTGGATCTTTGACAAAGGAGTTAAAACCATCCAGTGGGAAAAAGATAGCATTTTAAACAAATGGTGCTGGCTCAACTGGCAGTCAGTATGTAGAAGAATGCAAATCCATCCATTCCTATCTCCTTGTACAAAGCTCAAGTCCAAGTGGATCAAGGACCCCCACATAAAACCAGGTATACTGAAACTTATAAAAAAGAAAGTGGGGAAGAGCCTTGAGCACATGGGCACAGGGAAAATTTCCTGAACAGAACACCAATAGCTTATGCTCTAAGATCAAGAATTGACAAATGGGACTTCATAAAGTTGCAAAGCTTCTGTAAGGCAAAGGACACTGTCGATAGGACGAAATGGCAACCAACAAATTAGAAAAAGATTTTTTACCAATCTTATATCTGATAGAGGGCTAATATCCAATATATACAAAGAACTCAAGAAGTTAGACTCCAGAGAACCAAATAATCCTATTAAAAAATAGGGTACAGAATTCTCAGCTGATGAATATCTAATGGTTGAGAAGCACCTACAGAAATGTTCAACAACCTTAGTTATCAGGAAAATACAAATCAAAACAACCTTGAGATTCCACTTCATACGAGTCAGAATGGCTAAGATCAAGAACTCAGGTGACAGCAGATGCTGGCGAGGTTGTGGAGACAGAGGAACACTACTTCATTGCTGGTGGGATTGCAAGCTGGTATAACCACTCTGGAAATCAGTTTGGCGGTTCCTCAGGAAATTGGACATAGTACTAGCAGAAGACCTAGCTATTATCCCCTTGCCGCCCCCCCTCCCCCGGCATATACCCAGAAGATGCTCCACCACGTAATAAGGACATATGCTCCACTATGTTCATAGCAGCCTTATTTATAATAGCCAGAAGCTGGACAGAACCTATATGTCCTTCAACAGAGGAATGGATACAGAAAATATGGTACATTTACCCAATGGAGTAATACTCAGCTATTAAAAACAATGAATTTATGAAATTCTTAGGGAAATGAATGGATTTGGAGAATATCATCCTGAGTGAGGTAACCCAATCACAAAAGAACAGACATGGTATGCATTCTCTGATAAGTGGATATTAGCCCAGAAGATCGGAATACCCAAGATACCATCCACAAACCACAAGAAACTCAAGAAGAAGAAAGACCAAAGTGTGAATACTTCGATCCTTCTTAGAAGGGAGAACAAAATACCCATGGAAGGAGTTGCAGAGATAAAGTATGGAGCAGAGGCTGAAAGAAGGACAATCCAGAGACTGCCCCACCTGAGAATCCTTTCCATATTCAATCACCAAACCCAGACACTATTGTGGATGCCAGCTAGTGCTGGCTGACAGGAGCCTGATATAGCTGTCTCCTTAGAGGCTCTGCCAGTGCCCAACTAATACAGAAGTAGAGGCTCATAGCCATCCATTGGACTGAGCACAGGGTCCCCAGTGAAGGAGCTAGAGAAAGAACCCAAGGAGCTGAAGGGTTTTGCAGTCTGTTAGGTGGAAAACCAATATGAACTAACTAGTACCCTCAGAGCTCCCAAGGACTAAACCACCAACCAAAGAGTACTCATGGTGGGACTCATGGCTCCATCTGCATATGTAGCAGAAGATGGTCTTATAGGTCATCAATGGGAGGAGAAGCCCTTGGCCCTGTGAAGGTTCTATGCCCTAGTGTAGGGGAATACCAGGGCCAGGAAGTGGGAGTGGGTGGGATGGTGAGAAGGGGGAGGGGGGAGGGAATAGGGTTTTTTCCCCCAGAGGGGAAACTATGAAAGGACATATCATTTGAAATGTAATTAAAGAAAATATCTAATAAAAAATTTAAAAAAGTGTTTATTGAGTTAAAAAAAAAGCATATTCTAAATAATGGCATTTATTTGGTCTTCCTAATAAATTGAAACCAAAGGTTTGGAAAGCACTGTTTCATCAAAATTATTTCTTTTTTAGGTCCAGTGTTTAATTCCTAAACAAAGCCAGCACAACACATGTGGTGCTCAGATTTCACATGAGAATGGAAAGATATTTTATTATTACCCAGTCTTGTGTTTATGGAACACATAAACACATGTACAGTTTCTGCTTTTCTGTCTCTATTTCCCCCTTTCCCCATGTATTAGGACACCTCTCCTTGTGTCTCTGTGTCAACCTCTTTGTCTCTCACCCCTCCTCCATAAGCCCACACACTATATGTGTTTATTTTCTTCCTTTGTGTCTTTTCAGTCTAGTAAAACTAGGGCTAGTGATCACTTAGGTATATATCATAGATTGGATTCTTTTGACAAGGAGGGAATAATGTTTCTTTATTAGGCATAAACAGAGCTCTGGTAGCCATCTTTGATGTTCTAGAAGGCCACCATTACTCACCCCCCACCAAGAATTAAGGGCTTAAAATAATTGAGGAAATAGTTTGAAATTGGGGAATAGATACAACTTGTCTGTTCCATGAAAATCCAAAGCTGTTTACTAAAAGAGGGTGATGCCTGTCCTGTGACTTTCTTTCCTAGCCTCTACGTTGAAGTGCTCATTTAGAAATGGGAGCTGGGTGGAGAGGAAAGGCAGGCTCTTCCTGGGGCCTGAGGAGAGGGTGGGTGGGCCCCCAACCTGTGATGTGGCCCCCTTTTCCTTCTCACCCTGAAAAAGTTGATCCCACATATTCTTTTTGACTGTCCTGTTCTTGATGTATGTATGGGTAGTAGTGAGGCCTTGAAATGGCTTGGTTCCCAAACACCTTAGCCACCTGTGATGGTGACCCCCAGCCCTGGAAACAATGAGGACAAACCCTCCCACACCTGCTGTTTATGACTCAGAGCCCAGCTGTTGGTGACCAATGATAACACAGGCAGTCTGCATGCCTCTATGCAACCCTGGCTCTACCCAGGAGAAAGAAGGGCCTGGCTAGTGCTGAGGCCAGGCTGCAGTAATTGGGGTTCTGGGAGTCAGGAAAATTGATTGATACTGCCTAGGTGCTGAGGTGCCTGTGGCAACTGGAAGCTGAAGATGTGCTAGACCCCAGATGTGAGGAGTATATCTATGTTGTGATTACACCGGTCTCCCCTAAGTTCTGCAGCTTAGTGTACTGGATTCTATGCCCATTCTGCATGTCTCCTTTGTGGCTGAATTCTGTTGGCATTCTGACATGGAAGCGAGTTTTCTACTTTACGCACCTGAGTCTGAATTGTAAATCACGTCTGTGCCTAAATGCTGACACGTACTCCAACCATCTTCTGTATCTGCCATGTTGGAGTTTCAATGTGAAAGCAGGCTCTGTGGTCCCATTGTTGTCCTAAATGATCTGGATCTATGTATAATAAACCCACTGTGCATATTTGTTCATGTGTTTCTGGGAGAAACAACTTTGTGTCATTATCCATGTTCCCATCTTAAATTTTTTGAGTCTTTTAACTCTTGAAAACAAAAAACCATCTTGTTTTGTCTATACAACCTATCCAGTTTGGGTTTTTGTTTTTCTAATGAATAAACAAAGTACTATCCACAAAAAAAAAAAAAAAAAAAGAAAGAAAAAAAAAAAAAAAAGAAATTGGAGCTACCCCTACTAGCATTTTTTTTGGGCCTTTGCCCAGGCCAGAACAAAAGACATTTCCTTATTGAGTTCTCAAGAATTCTCCTTCAGGTTCCCTGCCCCTAAGTCTCTGTAACTTCTTTCTATCTCCTGCCCTCACCAGTTCAACATTTGAGAAGTCTGACACCCATGCAGAGGTATGCAGTTCACTGTAGAGGGTCTATTTCACACTTGAGGTTCCAGTAGCACACGAATACTTTTCAGTTGCTTCAGTGTGTGTTTGAAATTAGTGGCAGACTAGCACAAGAGGTGCGTTTCCATAGCCATCATCAGCTACTCATGACAGAAACGTGGTTTAAGGAAATCTCTACAGTTCAGAGTGATAAAAAAAGCCCAAATACAATTCAAACATCTTTGAACTGGCCATTCTTAACCAGTGAGTCTCTTTGATCATTTTGGGGATATACAACAGCAGAAAATTTCCAAGAATGCCCATGTTACAAAAAGGCACAGGCATTTATAAGATTATTTCTGAGATTTATTTTAGAATTTTTAAAATTTTAATTTGATTCAAAGCTATTCCATGGCCATTTTTTCTTATTTCTGATGCAAGGGCTATGATTGCTAAGTCCCTGGCCTGTTTCTGAGAACCAGCCTGACCATATGGGAGAGCACATGTTAAGTTGCCATGGTTTTGATTTAGAAGGCTTGTGGAGAAAGCCACTGCACTGTTTCAGTGGGGATTACAGAAATAGTTGTCACTGGTTTTGTATCTTTAAATTAGAAGTTCTTTGTGGTGGTGGGCTATTCTTTTAGTAGTATGTTTCTACTTACTGAAAAGCGTTGCTGAGCACAATATACTCACTCTGCTATGTAAATAAAGACATTATTGTTGGAATAATGCAGTGCAGGGGATGCCTCTTCTGGTAGGCTTATCTGCCAATCTGTGTTTAGTTGGCTTTTCAGCCCACCCATTGTAATTACTGCTTTTCAGTCTTCTAGAATAGGAATCTGGGAAGGGGATTTGTTACAACTGGGTTATTTAAATGGAATTTTCCAAATATACAGTATCTACTCCTCAGATCACAAGTTCACTCCCCCATTCTTTCCTGTGTGCTTTATAAGCCCTTGGCAGGCTATTATTATGAGCTGAAGGGCAGATTTCAAGCTCCCCCTGTTTATGAACTGGTGCAGGCCATCAGTAAGCTGCGTGTGTCTTGGATTGCTACTCTTTGTTCTCATTTCACTTGGAATTGTGCTAAATTTAAGAGTGTGAATTCTTTCAGAAGCTAAGTTGGCAAATGCTTAATATCAGGTCTGTTGCATGTCATCTGGCCTTTTTATAATTGCACATCTATATTATAATTTAATATAGATGATTTGATGGATGTCATATCTAAAGATTTTATTAAATATGTTTCATAGCCGGTTTTGAGGTTCTAAGGAATGTAACCAAGGACCTTGTGCATGCTAGGCAATTATTCTTTACTGAGACACATCTATAGATTTAATTTTCTTTAAAAAGATGTTAAAGTGTTAAATATAAAGGAAAACATTATCATAAAATGTGGTAGACCTGTAACACTTAGGATTTTCAGTAAGGTGGTACATATTTTGCAATATCCTTTCCTTTGTCCTCAAAGCTTGTGGCTGAGAAATAGATATTTAGAGTGGAGTCTACATGTGAAAGCCTGTACCACACCAGGTTAAGGTTCCCTGTATTTTCTTACTTACGGGAACCTGCAATGTGTCATATTGTGACACATTTGTAAAGAAAGCAAGAGCATTGGAGACAGCTTCTCCTGCATTATGAATGGCTCTTTCTCACTATTTTTTAAATGTTGCAAACTTTACAAGGTTCATAATCAAGTTAGAAATTCATTTTTATCCACTATTTTCCCTCTTAGACTCTTCCTTCTCAATCACATTTTTTAGCACTGATCTGCATTTCTCACCTCCTGCTTGTGTTGTAAGTTTCTGGTTGGATCCTGCTTCTACTTCAGAAAGACCTTAGGGAGCTGACAGATGACTCTGGGGAGCATTTCTTTGACCATGCCTTTAAAATGTTACATCATCTATTTTGTTGACCTCTCCCCATAACCTTTATATTCTTTTGTTGGAAGTAGAACAGCAATAATGATCACAAAATTATTAATAGATACAATTGTAAATTATACAATATACAGGTATATTATTACCACTTTAATTCTTGGTGCTGGATATTGCTAGCTTTCAATTTTAAGGTCAATTTCTTCCACCATTTTTCTTTTTCATTATTCTTCTCTCATTCAATATACCCTGTCTGTAACTTCCCTTCCCTCCACTCCTTCTAGTTCCTCCTCCCCTTCTCTCTTCCCTAGATCAACTCATTCCCTGACCACTCCCACTGCCTTGAAAAGAGCAGACTTGCCTGGGTCTTCCATCTTCTTCAATGGCTATTCCTTTCTGTTGTCTACCCTAGGAACTTTCCAGTCAACTTAGCCTGGAAAATTCTGAGTCATGGTTACTTCTTGCTCCCTCTCCCTTTCTCCTTGTGATTAGTCAGTTAACAAACCTTTCTTGTCTTCCTAGTAATGCCTCCTTCCTTATGCTTTCTTTCCCATTGTTTTTCCCATTGTCCCATTATTCTCTAAGTCTTTATTATTGTTTGCCTGTTCTGTAGGCTTCAAGTTCTCATCTTCTCTCTGCAGAAGAAACTCTGAAGCAGTTTAGGTATTATTAATCTGACTCATGCACAAGGAAGGATTTTCTAAAGATCATCTGGGACTGGCAGAGCCCCTCAATGATAGATAACATGTGCACCACAGTTAACTGCGTGTGTGTATGCTAAGAGGTTCAGGCACAGAGGTGCTTTTAAAGGCAACAATAGAGAAATTTCTATAAGACCTGATGTCCAGTTGGTAAAAGCTTACTTACTAACGGAGGTGACATAGATGCTGGCTAGATGTCTACAACATCGTATCTGGTTTGCTACAGTGCATGGTTACAGAAACTTGTGCATATGTGTCAGGACACCCATGGGGTAAACATAGAACATGAAGGAAGTTCTGTTTTATAGAAAGTCTCTGACAAAGTATTATCTCGTATGAGTTTTTGGCTTTAACTCTTTCTGGACTCTAGTTTTGTGTAGATCTGGCAAGAACTATTTTATCTTGATATCAGCAACTTTCACCCTTTCTTCTTTGTCTAAAACAGTTATCTTTTATGGGTGGGTAAAATTTTGAGTCTCATGGATTGTCTTTAATGTTACTTCGTTTTGCTCCCTTCTGATTGCTATACTTAAAACCAGTCATGACTGTTCCTTACACTTTAAATGTTTTTTTTCACCCAAATGCACTTCATTCTTCTACTTTCCCTTTCCTCTTTGCTATTAAAGAAAAATAAACCAACCAATCAAGTAACCAATCAACCAACCAACCGACAGACCAAACAAACAAACAAAAATAAGAACCCTGCAGCTGCCATGAAGCACTTGCCATGGGAAGGCTCTGAGACATTCAAACGATATAGTTACATCCCAGCATGTCCATATAATTGGAACTAACATGTGAATTATTATGCTAAGATGATATATGACATAATCAAATTCTGTTTAGAGGGTTTTGGATTGCAGAGAGTTAGTAACCAGTATTGGTAATATCAGAAAAAGTCCTCCAGCCGAGCTCTAAAACTAAAGTGGAAAAAAGATCATTCCAATCAGAGGTATAACGCACAGCTTTGAGAGACCATGGCACAGTCATATTGGTTGATATCAAAAGCTAGATCTAAATGGGGATGAGACAAAAAAGTGTGTAGATAATAGGATTTCTTATATTCTCTCTTCCTTGGTGAGATGATGGGAGACTTTGAAATATTTACATAAGAAATAACAATCTTACTTGTAATTCAATTCATTCTCATCCCCCGACCCTCTAGGTGTATCTATTAGTCTCATAAAGCTCAGGTTGGCCTCAAATTATGGAGTCATGGATGATCCTGAACTTGCCTCTGCCTCCTAAATGCTGGAATTACTGGCGTCCAGCTTCATGCCTGGCTTATGTGGTACTGGAATTGAACTGAAGGCCTAGTGTATTCTAAACAAGCATTGTCAACTGACCTACACTTCCAGATATTTATTTGTAATTTAGAAAATGCTATTCTAGATACTGTTCTCATGTTGGAAGCTGTGAGAGAACAGAGAGGAGAAGCACTTAGGATTCATAGGACATGGTGACTCAATGGGTCCTAGGGATAATGGAGATGATGAACTTGAAACAAACATCTTGACCTTATTGTATAAGAGACAGTAAAGGCTATAGGAGAACTTGAGCTCAATCAGGAGAAAGCTGAGCATAGAAATTTAATACTAAAAAAGAGATTGTCTCCTCCTCCTCCTCCTCCTCCTCCTCCTCCTCCTCCTCCTCCTCCTCCTCCTCCTCCTTCTTCTTCCTACTGCAATTCAAGTCCCTGATTCTGACAGGGTTACTTGGTAATACAAATGTGTTAGGCAGCAGCTTAGCTAGACCTACCACAGCCTACTCTTCCATGGTGGGGCTCGGAGTCAGGATTCACCACAGGGAGAGCACAGTAAGGCACAGGACCTGAAGGTGTAGAGTTAGGCAAATGTAGGAAGGAGATTGTGTTCACTGAGCACCAGCCTTGGTACCTGCCAGTGTAGTGACTCTCGTAATGGTTTTGGGTTATAACTGAGGATCTTTGGGAAGATAGTTGGAAGAAGTAATTTTTCTTTTTTTAAAGATATACAAAGTTATTACCATTCAAATCTCTCCAAAAGCACATAAAATTTCTCCATTGTGTTTGAAACAGGCCTATGTTCCTGTCAAATCACAACAAATAGGCAGAGCTAGTAAATCAAATAGGCTTTTGGTTGACTCTAGAAATACTGACATGTTTTTAAAAGAATGTTTCCTGAAAATACAGTTGTTCTAGGTAACTTTTGGGGATTATGCTGATGAGGAACTATTTTGCAAGGTTATTTTAGCACATCTGCACATTCATTCTTTTCTTTCCTTTTTATCTGTATGGACTAGAATGACACAGCATAAGAAATTCTGAGATATGTTCATTTTTCAAAAACTTTCTTCACTAACACCACTAGACTATTTTGAGAACTAAATAAAAACAGTAAAATTTGTTTGGCAGCTTCTAGCAAGAAAGCTATTAATCATCTTGATACATATTGAAAAGACTTTTCTTGACTTCTGTTAATGTGAGAAAGTACAAATCCATACAGTGCTCACAGTAGGGCTGCAGTTACTCTAGCTGTGCAATGTTCTGCTTTGTCAGAACATACCAGCTGTTTTAATATAAAAATTCTTAAGGAACTGACTCACTTTGTATTAAATTTTAAAGTAATTATAGTTCCAAGTCTACCCTTTAAACATATTGGTTTACTTTATGTTTTGTCTCTCGATTGTGAATATGTGATTAGATTTTTATGGATTTTCTCATAAAACTGTGTTTATTATTTTTATCAGATAATATATGATGTCTCTCTAAGATCTTATGATGTATTGAATCATGAACAAAGCTGTTTTATTCACATACTCTATGCCCAGAGATTGTAATGCACACAAATTGATGCACATACTTAAAAGATTTGATTTTGTTTCTGAATTTACATTTTAAAAACATGGCTTTCAGAATTTTCTAAATGAAGAAATGCCTTTTTACTTGATAAGCAATGGAACTATTTTAAAATAAATCTTTCATATAAAATTTTAATTATTTATATTTTGATGAGTTGCTTTTGGAAATAAATATTTTATAGTAAAGAAACACAAGCTCATAACATTAAAGGGTCCAATGCTATTTAATCTGCACAACCAATGGCCTAAGAATTTTTTTTCCTGGTGAAATACTTAATGAACTGCCACTTTTCTTACCATTGCTGGATTTACTGTGACCTAAATTAGGAAGTTTTTTCTCTCTTTACCCTTTAATTTAATTAGTTAATGATTTTGTAGTCAGGAATTCCCCAGAGATGGCAAATTTATTCATACTGTAAATCAACCTCTGGATATAAAGTTCATGCTGTTAGTTTCATTGATGGTGGATGCAGTGGCCATTATGGTATGGGCAAAGGCTACTGATGGCAAAAAGGAAGAACCTTACTTGTTTAGGTCTAAGTTGAACAAACTAGAAAAATAATTGGGCTAAAAGTTGTAATACTTAATTTTTATTGTCAACTTAACTGGACTAAGCTGATTGGATGAGTGAGGTACACTTCTGGGCGTGTCATTCATGGATTTTCCTACTGATACCATGAGGACTTGGACTTCAGTGGACCCATTCCTTGATGGATTGGTGATACAGCACTACAGGCAGGTGGTCAAGTGGGCAGTGGGGCCCTTGGAAGAAGGAGTTTACTGGCAGCATATGTAGATGTTTGTGTTCTGCCTTGGTACTTTCTTGTGTCCTTTTTTCTTCCTTGCTTGTCATATTGTAAACTCCTCTGTCTTACTAAATCATCCCTGCCATCATGGAATGGCACCTCTGCAGCCAGGAACTAAACAACTTGGTGGAGTTCTGTAGAGGACCAAGAATATTCAGAACATTTCTAAGTATAGCTGAAGAATATTCTACATCTTATAAAATTGTATGAAGATATTGGGGTGGCCCAAACTGACACTATCATAGATCTGTAACTCAAGAATCAGAGCTAGGAATATCTTTATCTGAAAGAATGAGCTATAGAAAACTTCCATTTTGTGTTGACATAAGGTTTACTGGGGGGCTGGAGAGATGGCTCAGTGGTTAAGAGCACTGACTGTTCTTCTGGAAGGTCCTGAGTTCAAATCTCAGCCACCACATGGTGGCTCACAACCATCTGTAATGAGATCTGATACCCTCTTCTAGGGTATCTGATGACAGCTACAGTGTACTTACATATAATAAATAAATAAATCTTTTTTTTTTTTTTTAAAGGTTTACTGACCATATGGCTAACTCTGGAACTCTAATCCAGACTTTGCTAATTTGCATCTTTGAAAATCTTTTTAGGTTTTAACAACACTACTAGTATTTCTGCCTAACTATTTTCAACCTTTCTTCCCATCACAACCTTCATTAAAAATTTCACAAAATATTAATAAATTAAAATTATATTTCACTAGAAAATACATTTTCTTTCTATCTTCCTGTTCTTCTATTTTTTAATGCCACATTGGAGATCAAAACCAGAGCTTTGTGAGCTGTACCATGTGCTCTATCCCTGAGCTAAACCATTAATTCTAGAATAAATGTCTTTAAAATCAAATTTTATGACAATCAACAAAAGAATTCAGAGACAGCAAGGCTAATTATACAAGCAAAATATTTAAAATTGGACATTACAGATAAAAGTTATTGTTTATTTATCTGAAGTTAACAAATTTCTGTGGTTTTTAACTGTAGAATGAGGAGAAAACAATGATATGCAGTAAAAGTAATTCCAAAGGATAAACTGGTGCTCGTGGTTATCTTTTCCTTTATTTACATTTTCCCTTTCTACTTCTGAATATTCTTTAACCAAGGAACACCAAAGCCTTAAGGAATAGAATAATTAACAAAAACATGAAACTGGTTTCTCATATAGGACACCAGTCTGTACAGCACCCATCCCTCAAAGATAAAGAAAGAAACATGGTGAGCCCATAGTGGTTACCCAGTTTATTGTGTAGAAAGAAGTCTTAGGCTTCAGTTCTGGGAGTGAGGATCCATCTCTTAAGTTGAGATGTAGGTCAAGTCAGAAATGACTTAAAAGGTTTGAGTTTGAAGAACAGAGTGTATATGAAGAGCAACATGGAAAAATTCAGAAGTGTGTCATGGCTCCCTCCTATTTAAATTGAATACCAATAAAACATGTACATGATGAAACTAGTGAAAGCAGGAAAGGACTAGTTAAAGGCTCAAGGGAGACAACCTGTGTATGGTGCAGGCTATGAACTGTTCTTATTTCTCCTAACCAGCACAGGCAGTTTTCCAGTTCACAAGGGGTGCTGAGTAAACATGAGGGATTTTCCTTAAGAATAGGGTAATGCCACCCTAAGTAGAGGTCAACAAGCTTTCTGTTAAAGGACCAGGTGATGAATGTTTTAGACTTTCATACGTATGGCTTTGCTGATTCTCGTCATTTTCTCCCCCCTGCCCCCCGCAAAACTAAAGTGATACTAAGTTCTTGGGTAATATAAAGAAATAGTTTGTGATCTGTATTTGGTCCATGGTTATAGTTTTCTGACTCTTGACTCAGATTAGAGATTGTTCTGTTCTTGCCTAAACAAAAACAAAAACATATAGGAGTTTCACGTAATTTACTAGAAATTATATTTTATCTAGAACAATGTTATTCTTACTTAAAAAAATAGAAAAATAAAGCATCCAAGAAAGAAAATTCATATTTTCATCTATTTAAATATTTCTAGGCATACACAGAAACAGGAAATTTCAGTCTTAGAATGAGAAAAGTAAGTTCCTAAAACTGTCTCAGAAAGATGGCCTTGGTGGCTTAAGCTTGTAATTCTGGTGTTCAGCAGAGGGAGGCAGAAGTGTGACAAGTTTCATGTCAGCCTGGAGTTCAAAGAAGACCTTATCTCAAAAATAACAAACAACAAAAACAAAACCAGAAAGCCAAAAACTAAAGAAAAGAAAACCAGCCTAACAAAAAGCAAATCAGAAGTTCCAGAGATCTAAGATTAGCAGACAAGGTCATTAAAACACTATGAGCACGTTGAACACAGTTCAGGAGTTACATAAAATTCCTGGCTATTTAGAAATATAAAAGATAAAATGACTCAAATTTGTACATAAAAAAATGAAATGGCTGAGCTAAAAAAAATACTGTGTGACATCAACAGATTAGAATCTGTAGAAAAAAAGACTGGTGAGTTTGAAGGCATAGCTATAGAAACTAACCAACATGATGTATAGAAAAATAGGTTAACCCTTTTCACTCTCAACCTCCCTTATCAAAGACGAAAATTAGAAGAAACAGAGGCAAAATTATGATGAATTGACTGTGAAGTTGAAAGTATAGAGGGCTGGGGTGACGACTCAGTCAGTAAAATGCTAGCTGTGCAATAATGAGGGCATGAGTTTGGATGCTCAGAACCCAGGTATGTTTCCATGTACTGGGAGCCAGAGCAAAGAAGATCCCACTGACAGCTTAAGCTTCATTGAGATACTGTGTCAAAAGTCAGAATCACAGAGGAGGACAGATGACACTGATCTTAGGTTTCAACAGCTGCACAAATAGGTCCATCCACAAATGGCCTCATGCATGCATAATCTATACTCACAACTTTATGTCAAAAGGTGTGCTTGATATTTTAAATGGTCAGTCAGTATAGCTGACCACATTTATAGAATAAAAATAAAAACTATAAGACTATCTTAATAGACATGGAAAATTGTATTTAACAAAACCTCACACTCACTCTTGACACAAACTCTTAGAAATGAGAAGTGGAACTTCCTCTGGTTAATAAGGGCATTTAAGGAAAACCACAGACAGCAATAGTTATTGGTTGGCTTGATTGTTTCTCTTTTTATCAGGAACTTCAGAGCTTTACTGCTTTCTATGTCATTGAATGGGAAGAGCTAGCAACTCTGCTTACTCTTCAAGAGTAGCAAGCAACAAACAACCATGCTTCTTAGTACAAACCAAAAGTTAGAAACTGAAATGGGAAAAAAATGACCATTTCAAATATCACAAGAAACACTTAGTAATAAATATTTCAAAATACATTCAAATGACATCTTATTTATTTATTTATTTATTTATTCACTTTACATCCTGATAATGCCTCCCCCACCCTGCTTTCCGCTTAGTCCCACCCTTACAAATCCACCGCACCCTTACATTACATTACCACCATAGTCTCAGTAGAAATGAGCGCATCCTCCCATTGAGGCCCAAGCAGGTAATCCAGTTAGTGGAGGGGGATCCCACAGCAGGTAACCAGTCAGAGACAGCCTCTGCTCCAATTGTTAGAGGACCCACATGAAGACTAAGCTTCATATATGCTATAAATGTGTAGGGAATGTCCCGCCCTTGCATGGTCTTTGGTTGGTGGTTTAGTCTCTGTGAGCCCCTATGGGCCCAGGTTAGTTAACTCTGCGGGTCTTCTTGTGGTGTCCTTGAACCCCACCTCACTCTTCCATAAGACTCCCCAAGCACAGGTTGATGTTTGGCTGTGGGTCTCTGCATGTGTTTGTATCAGCTACTTGATGAAGCCTCTCAGAAGACAGTTATACTAGGCTTCTGTCAGCAAGCATAGCAGAGTATCATTAATAGTGTCAAGGATTAACTCTCTTACATGGGATGTGTTTCAATCTGGGCTAGTCATTGGTTGGTCGTTTTCTCAATCGTTCCTCCCTCTTTATCCCCGTGTATCTTGTAGGCAAGACAAATTTTGGGGTGAAGATTTTGTGGGTGGATCTATCCCCCTCCCTCAACTGGAAGTCCCCTGTGGTTACTGGAGGTGGCCACTTTAGTCTCCATATCCTTGGTGGTAGGAGTCTCAGCTAGGATCACCCTTATAGACTCTCCAGAACTTCCCCCATTCCAAGTCTCCAGCTACTCTCAGAGATACCTCACATTCTATGAGGCCAAAGTCAGCCTGATAACTAAACCACACAAAAACTCAACAACAAAAAGAGAATTTCAGACAAATTTCCCTTATGAATATTGATGCAAAAATATTCAATAAAATACTCTCAAACGGAATCCAAGAACACGTCAAAGACATCATTCACCATGATCAAGTAGGCTTCATCTCAGGGCTGCAGAGATGGTTTAATATACAAAAATCCATCAACATATAAACCAACTGAAAGAAAAAAATCCCACAAGACCATCTTATTAGATGTTGAAAAAGCCTTTGACAAAATCTGACACCTCTTTGTGTTAAAGTATTAGAGAGATGAGGGATTCAAGGTCCATAACTAAACACAGTAAAGGCAATATACCACAGTCCAATAGCCAACATCAAACTAAATGAAGAGAAACTGAAAGCAATTTCATTAAAATCAGAGACAAGACAAGGCTGCACATTCTCTTTGTATCTAGTAACATAACTCTTGAAGTACTAGCTAGATCAATAAGACAACTAGAGGAGATCAAGGGGATACAAATTGGAAAGGAAGATCAAACTATCTTCCCAGATGACATAATAATATAATACCAACTTCAGCAAAGTGGCTGGATATAAAATCAACTAAAAAAAACCCAGCAGCCCTCCTTTATACAAGTGATAAATGAGGTTAGAAAGAAATTAGGGAAATGACTCTTCATATTAGCCACAAATAATATAAAATATCTTGGTGTAACTATAAGCAAGTAAGTGAAAGATCTGTATGACAGGAACTTCAAGTTGCTGAAGAAAGCAATTGAAAAAGATATCAGAAGATGGAAAGATTTCCTATGCCCATGGATTGGCAGGATTAACATAGTAAAAATGGCCATTTTACCAAAAACAATGTATAGATTCAGTACACTTCCTATCAAAGTTTCAACATAATTTCTTACAGACCTTGAATGAGAAATTGTCAACTTCATATGAAAAAAGAAAAAAAATGCAGTTTAGCTAAAACAATTCTATACAGTAAGAGCACTTCTGGATGTATTACCATGTCTGATCTCAAGCTGTACTGCAGAGCAAGAATAATAAAAACCAGATGGTATTGGCATAAAATCAAACAGCTTGATCAATGGAATCTAATCAAAGACCCAGAAATATATACCATACACCTACAGACACTTGATATTTGCTAAAGAAGCCAAAATCATACAGTGGAAAAAAGCAAGCATCTTCAGCAAATGGACTAACTAGATGTGTGCATGTAGAGAAGTGCAAATATACCAATATCTATCACCCTGCACAAAACTCAAGTCCAAGTTGATGAAAGACCTCAACATAAAACTGGACATAATAAATCTAATTAGAAGAGAAATGGGGAACTGCTTTCAACTTATTGGCATAGGAGACAAATTCCTGAGCAGAACACCAGTGGCTCAGGCACTAAGATCACAAATTAACAACTGGGACCTCATGAAACTGAAAAGCTTTTGCAAGGCTAAGGATACCATTAATGGGACAAAATGGCAGTCTAGAGACTGGGAAAAGATCATCACCAACTCTGCATCCTACAGAGGACTAATATCCAAAATATAAAAAGAACTCAAGAAATTAGAAACAAACCAAATAACCCAGTTAAAAAATGAAATACAAAGCCAAACCGGGAATTCTCAACAGAGGAATCTTGAATGGCCTAGAAATGTGACGCACACTCGTCTACGCCAGTCACGTCTGCAGTATCGGGCTTAAAAACCTGATCAAGGGCAAGAGGCAATAAGGACCCAAAGGGGTACCCGTGCCTCCTGGCTATTCAAGGTAGCCACTGGCATCTCCTAACTCAGACGTGTTCCAGATCAGTCTTTCCAATCGTCAACACACCCTCATATTTAGGCATAAAGGTACCCCAAGAAATGATTCATTTATGGCTAAGATTGGGCATTGTTTCCTGGTCAGCACGATGTTTCCAATATATCCTAATTTAATTCCAAGCTATCCTTAGCTTGGAATTTCTCTCAAGGAATCTGCCTGTGAGACAGGTTCTGCCCTTAGAATTAGCAACAGAGGTCAGGCTCATTCCTCATTCCTTAGGGCAGCCTCACAATAGTCAGAACTGTTTTACATACTAGAAACTCAAGGACATTAGCTAAAATGGTTAGGTCAGAACTTCCAGGTGCGTGCCTCCAGCCAGGGAGACCCAAAGAATTAACAGAAAATGATAGATCGGATTCTCCTAGTCTTGCCTCCAGCAGAAGCAGAGAATTAGTATAGGAATTCCAAATTAGCCCCAGCGGAGAGGGCACCATTGCTCTCTTCTGCCTGCTTCACACCTGGCTACGTGATCCTACCTACCGACCTTGTGTAGCGGTCACTTGCCTACGTGACTTCAATCCCGCACTCTGATCCTTTTGACCCCTGCCCATCTATGTGACTCTTGTCATTTTGCCCTGTTTCCTGTATACCATATAAGCCTGGTTTTCACTGTGTG
>JADRCD010208629.1:0-14353 GCA_019843815.1 Montemys delectorum | reverse complement strand
TCCTGCTTCACACCTGGCTACGTGATCCTACCTACCGACCTTGTGTAGCGGTCACTTGCCTACGTGACTTCAATCCCGCACTCTGATCCTTTTGACCCCTGCCCATCTATGTGACTCTTGTCATTTTGCCCTGTTTCCTGTATACCATATAAGCCTGGTTTTCACTGTGTGCTCTCTCTTGGACTTGGGCACTCTCTTGGACTCTCACTGGAACTTAAATGAACTAGGACTTAGATTTATGCCATTCTCAAGCACTTTGGGCCTGGGGGATGCAGTGCCTATCCAGAGGAGATGGCTGCTGCTTTAGACCTAGTGTGTTTCAGGTGGCCTCAGATGCACTTTAATTACTAAGCTGCCAGATTTATCATTTCTCTTTTGCAATGACTGTAAAAGTCTGATGCCATTTTTAAGAAATACATTCAGATTCTATACTTCATGTGTCGTCTCTGCCATCATTTCTTTGCCTACGCCTCGTCGACCTGACTAGGACCCCGTTTCTCCCGAGGGTTGAGGGAGGCCCAGATCGGCCGGCCTGCGGCATAGAAACACTTAAAGAAATGTACAAAGTTCTTAGTCATCATGGAAATGCAAATAAAAACAACTCTGAGATTCCATCTTACACAAGTCAGGATGTCTGAGATCAAAAACTGAAGTGACAGCGCATGCTGGAAAGGATGTAGAATAAGTGGATGTGGAACTCCTCCATTGTTGGTAGGAGTGCAAACTGGTACAACCACTTTGGAAATAAAATTGGTAGTTTTTCACAAAACTGGGACTAGTTCCACTGCAAGACTAATTTATACCACTCCTGGCATATACCCCAAAGATGCCCTACTTTATCACAAGTACACCTTCTTGACTATATTCATAGTAGCTTTATTTTTAATAACCAGAAACTGAAAACAACCTAGATGTCCTTCAACTGAAGAATGGATAAAGAACACTGATAGAACACTGCTCAGCATTTAAAAACAAAGACATCATGAATTTTGCAGGGAAATGAATGAAACTAGAAAATATCATCCTGAGTGAGGTAACCTAGACCCAAAGGACGTGCATGGTATGTACTCACTTATAAGTGAACACTAGCCATAAAGTATAGGCTAACCATACTATAATTCATAGACTAAGTAATAATGAGTGTCCAAAGGAGGATGCATTGATTCCACTCAGAAGGGGAAACAAATAGTTATCAGAGATAGATGGAGGGAGGGATCTTGGTAGGAGAAGAGATGAGAAGGGAACAGGGATGGGGATCAGGTGTGAGGAGAAGCAGTGTTGGAGAAGGCTCCATATCAATTGACATCTCTAAAGCATCAGAGGGGAAATGTAAAGAACCATTATTTAAATGGAGAGTTATTCTCTTCATAGATGAAAAGATTGAAAATAGTGGATTCTAATTCTCCTCAAATAAATTCAACATAATTTCATTGAAAGTTTCAATTGTTTTCTTTCATAAATTAGAAAGAAATAAAAAAGTAGAAGTCTTAAAACAGAACAACTTATCAAAAGTTCACAGACCAATGATAAATCTGCATTAGTAAAGTTAGTATGATTATGCTATAGACACAATCAAACAGATCCTTACCAAAATATCAAGAAATAAACCCTTATGTACATGTTTGTTATAGCTTGTATCTGAAATGTTCCCAAGGGCACATGAGTTAAAGGCTTGGTTTTCAGGTTAGTATCATCAGTAGAAAAACTTAATAGTTAGGGACTTATAATAGAATTTTGGTCATCAAGGTCATGACTTCAAAAGAGGTTGTGGGGACTTGGTCTCTTTCTCTGTTTTCAAACCAACATGAATTGTATAGCTTTCATTGTTTACATTATAACTCAAGTTGGAATAACCAAAGCTAAACAGACAAACTGTAGTATTTTTAAGTTAGTTTAAAAAAACCTGTAGTATACTTGTAACAAGAAAATATTTGTTAGTAATGAAATACCTTAAGAAAAAAGAAATCAGAGCCTTACTTGTAGTTTAAGCTGGCTTCAAACTCACTTACTATATAGCTCAGGTTGGCCTAGAACTCACGATAATCCTCTTGTCTTAGCCTCTTATGGTCTAGATTGCAGGTGTGAGTCACTATGCCCATTTTTAGCGACAAATATTGATATATTCAATATGGTTGTATTTTAAAATAAGTATGTGTTATTCAGAAATTTAATTCTAAATATGATTTCATTGACACAAAGCTCTAGAAAATGCAAATTAATCTGTAGTGACTAAGATAATCAATACCATCCTATTGTAAGGAGACACAATGGGAGAATTACTTAGTGACATGAAGAGAATTTTATGCAATAGACATGTTCATCATCTTGCGTAAAGTATCTATATATATTACTAAGTAACTACAGTTGTAAACATTTATGTAATGTTATACTTGAGAATATATGATGTTTACTGCATGGTGATAATACACAATAAAGGGAATGATTGCCAATATTTATAGGCTGGTATCACTACGCTGGAAATCAGTCTGGTGGTTACTCAGAAAATTGGACATAGTACTCCCTGAGGACCCAGCTGTACCTCACCTGGGCATATACCCAGAAGATGCTCCAATATGTAATAAGGACATGTAATAGCATGCTCCACTATGTTCATAGCAGCTGTATTTACAATATCAGAAGCCGGAAACAATCCAGATGTCCCTCAACAGAGAAATGATATAGAAAATGTGGTATATTTACACAATGGAATACTACTCAGCTATTAAAAACAATGACTTCATGAAAACAGACACCAAACCCGGACACTATTGTGGATGTCGAGAAGTGCTTCCTCACAGGAGTCTGATATGGCTGTCTCCTGAGAGGCTCTGCCAGAGCCTGACAAATACAGAGGTGTTTGCTTATAACAAACCACTGGACTGAGTAAGGGCTCTCTGAAGAGTTGGAAAAGGGACTGAAGGAGCTGAGGGGGTTTGCAGCCCCATGTAGGGAGCAACAGTGTCAACCGGCTAGACCTCCCGGAGCTCCTGGAGACTTTACCACCAACCAAAGAGTACACATGGAAAGATCAATGGCTCCAGAAGCGTATGTGGCAGAGGATGGCCTTGTTGGATATCAGTGGGAAGAGCAGCTCTTGGGCATGAGGGTGTTTGACACCCCAGTGTAGGGGAATGCCAGGACTGGAAGATGGGAGTAGGAACACCCTAATAGAGGAGGGAGAAGGGAATAATACAGGAGCTTCTGAAGGGGAGACCTGGAAAGGGAAAAACATTTGAAAATGTAAATAAAGAAAATATCCAATAAAAAAGAAAATGTTCTCCCCCTCAAAAGTAACCAAACTGTATAATCAGTACTCAAATTATCTCAGTACAATTCTGTCATTGTGCTCTATCTTAATGAGATCATCTGTTTTTACAAAATTACAGATATGCCTATAATATTGCAGTGTTTGAGACGAAAACTTTATAAATATACATATATGAAGCCTAGCATATGTAGAAAGAACATCTGTTTACCTAACGAAAGTGAAAACCCATGTCCACTTAGACATACTTAGATATTCATATGCACCTTATTCAAATAGCTCCAACCAAGGAATGAATAAACTGATAGTGATATATGCAGGCAAGCAATACCTCTCAGCACTGAGTGGATGCATGTAACAACATACATGAGATTCAGAAGCATTCTGGTATATGAGAGAAGTTAGGCACACAATATTACCAACTGTATAATTCCGTGTATATGTAATTCTAGAAAAGATGATTCAGTAATAAGAAAACAGCCTAGTGGTTGGTAAAGGCCAGAGGGCAGGAGCTGGGAATTGTTTGCAAAGGGACAAGTAGGAACTTATGAAGGTATTAAAAAGTAATAATAACATTAGCTGGGCAGTGGTGGCGCACGCCTTTAGTCCCAGCAGCCAAGATGGAACATGTTAACATATATATGTATATATATATGTATATATATATATGTGTGTGTGTGTGAGTGTGTATGTATGTATGTATGTATATATATATATTACTGCAATTACCTTTGCATTACTTTATGCTACTGGTCCTTGTGCCTCTGGAGATTATAACAGTGGCCAAACTATCTGTGCAGTTAGTTTATATTTTATTATTGTTATTGAACTCTCAGATGAAAACAATCAACTCCTATCTTGTGAGCTTGCTAACTGATATTTCCAGCTAAATATTATCTCCCTGAATGTAAAATAAAAAATTGTATAATTCTAGGTACATTTTTTAGTTACTTGGGAGTCATATAACCATGTGAGTCTGAGTTCAATTCCCAGAACCCTTGTGAAAATGCTGGATACAGTAGTTTACACTTGTAATGTACTGCTTCTCATGGGACATCCTGTCTCAAATAAAAGATGAAGAGCCCTAAAGAATGACACCCGACACCTGAGGTTACACTGGACTCCATAGTATGTGCAGAGTAAATACACACACACACACACACACACATACACACACACACACACACAACCAAAATCAATCCTCCACAGTAAGACATTTTTTTTTTTAGCACAATTATACCTACCTGAAGAAAGAATGAGATCCATGGTTACTGAGGTTTTCTTTCTTTTTTTTTTTTTTAAGATATGAGGGGCAATGTTTATGGACTAGTCAAGAGTTTCTTCATGATTTCAAGATGAATAACCAGGAGTGAGACCAGTGATTGATAACTGCGTATTTGAGTAGATCTAGTTGAAATCAGAGATGGTAATTTGTTTTAGATTGTTAAGTCAGAGGTTATATTAACATCTCATTTACCAAGCTGTTTGTTAGGTCAAAGAAACTGGGACAAGTTTCATACAGGGTACTTGTGGCTCCTCCCAGCACTTCTCTCCCAGCCTCCTACTCTAAACCTCTTTAGGCTAATGGCTGGCCCTTCCCCAGCCTGATTTCTATATAACCTAGTCATTGTAGCCATGTCATCTCTCAGCTCCTGGCTTTCTCTTGGCCTCTTGGTCCATTACTTTTCTGTTGTTTTTCTTACCCTCCGTCTTACCCTGACTCTCTTTCCTCCTTTTCCCATGGTCTGGTTTATTTTGGACTCTTTCAGATACTTCTGGTTATTCTGTCCCTCATATCTAGATTAAAACCCATCTCCTCAACCATACCTACGAGCCATCAACTCCTCATTTTCATTCAACATTTTTTAGGGATAATTACTCCTGGATGCTTCATAGACAGCTTTTGCTTTCAGCCATTGTTTCTAATAGCTTTGATTGGAGTGTGCCTAGCTCTGAATCCTGAGTTGCAAAGCCCTTCTTGATTAAGAATGATCTTTGTGTCACCTTTCCCTCAACTTTCTTCTTACAAGTTTCCAGGTCTTTTTCCATTTTTATTTTTATTCCACCCTGTCCTTGAAATACAAGGGGCCACATAGAATGTTTTGCCTCAAGTTGTCATGCTCTCAATTTGGCCAGTTCACAGGCAGAACACAGACTAGCATTCAATCTTAATCAGGAGGCCACAGGATAGGCAAGTGGAATGCCTAGCATCCTGGTGAGGATTTGACATTAATCACCAGAAAGATTTATTTGGTAGCTGAAATTGTGGAAAGAGTTGAGCTTGTCTAAATTATAGAACAAGAAAGTCAGAAGATTGAGCCCTAGAAATAAGTACTTTGGGTATCAATAGAAAATGAAAGCTTTGGCCATGCATAAGACCATTCTCTACATATAGAACAAGTCAGTCTCTAAAGGAGAATTCATTTCATTTAACAGCTTCAGTACCTGCTATGTGGCTGTTGAAGACTACTTACAATAAACATGTAAGGACTACTTACATTCATTCAGTGCAAAATGTTTAAGTTCAGCTCCCTCGGAAACAGACTCTGAGATGAAGGTTTATTTGCAAGAGCTGTGAAAAACAATACCTTCAAAACAGTGAGGGAAATGTTGAAGTATGATCCATTTGCACACGATCTACTAGAGAGCTCTAGAGCTAAGCCTGCCATTCACAAATGGTTAAAGACACAGGGAACAAACAAGTCTTTCCTTGCTTACAGTAAACAGAAATTCAGTGTAGGCATTGGTTAGGATGAACTGTATCCTCAGAGAATTTCATTTACTGAAGGCAATTTCTGGAAAGAGCCTTAGCTATGAGCCACCAATAGATAACATCTTTTGTAGCTGCAAAAATAAATCCTCCAAATCCTTAAAGCTGCATCTAAGCAGTATGTCATAGCATTCATCACTAAGAATATTTTTGGAGGGTGGAGAAAAGCTGAATACAGTGTAATTTGTTTTCCTTGAATGTGTATGTAGATGTGTGTAAAAACTTTATTGGTATCTACTTGTACACCACATACTCCATCCTTTATACAGTTCAATAGCTTTACATTTATTAACAAACCTGTCAATCTCAACATAATTTTAAAGCATTTTTATACTCCCAAACAAAACCCTGCACCTCCTATCTATCATTCTCCCAGACACCTCATCTCCCCACGCTCAGGCACACGCTGTTTTATCTACTCGCTTGCTTTAAAGACTTCATAGAATCATGATTCATATAATCATGGTTAGAATTTTGTGACCAGAATTTTTCATTTAGCATGATGTTTTAAATTCTGTTCTGCAGTGTAAAGCAGTACTTCTGTTCTTTTTGTTGCCAATGTGGTACATCTAGGCAATGTAATATTGTGAATCAATTTTTATCTATTAACAGTTTGTAAAGATTTTTCACTTTGGGGCTATTGTGAATAATGCTGCTATGAACGTTAAAGTGCAACTGATCTTATGGACATATTTGTCATGAGTGTGTCATTGGAATTGGTGGGTCATAGTGTACTTTCATTTAAACATTTGGGGAATCGACAAACCATTTTCAAAGCAGCTGCTTTATTTTTCATTGTCATGAGCAGTGCATTAGGGGTCCTGTTTTGTAACATTGTCAACAATTGCTATTATGCCTTTTACTAAAGCTATTTTTCTTGATGATGAGTATAATATAGGTTTTCATTATAGATTTTATTTGTAACATAGCTTATTGGTGTTGTATGTTTTTCACTGAAATAATGACTAACATTGAGTATCTTTTTATGTATTTGTTGACCATTTGTATGTTTTTGAAAACAACTTTAGTTAGATCTTTTGCTTATTTTTAAAAGTATGTAGTAAGTTTTTATATATTTTCTATATTTGTATTGTTAAATTTATATACAAGTCCCTTAGCAGACACATGATTTACAAAATAAAGTAGTTTTCTATTGACTTTTCTCTTTCTTTGTCATGTCCTTGGAAGTACAAAAGATATAATTTTGTTAATATACAAATAATCAATGGTTTTTCTTTTGTTGTAAGATTTTGATATCAAATCTGAGAAGCTATTCCCTAACCCAAGGTTCAAAAGAACCTCTTGAGTCACAAAATAATATGATAGAAAGAAAAGCAGAAAGGATTATGTGTTCTATGTTAGATGCAAATATAACTCTGGTCAGAGAAAATCCCAATTTCTGTGTGGGAAGCTTTGTTTCAATCCACTTCACACCTTATTTTATGCCCACATTGTTCATTATTTAGACATAGAGGTACTGTACTGGCTAGTTTTGTGTCAACTTGACACAAGCTCATTAGAGAAGAAAGAGCCTCAGTTGAGGAACTGCTTCCATGAGATTCCACTGTAGGTCATTTTCTCAATTAGTAATCAAGGTGGGAAGTCTCGGCCCATGGTGGATGGTGCCATCTCTGAGCTGGTGGTTCTGGGTTCTATACAAATGCAGGCTGAGCAAACCAGGGGAAGCAAGCCAGTAAGTAGCACTCCTCCAGGGCCTCTGCGTCGGATCCTGCCTCCGGGTTTCTGCCCTGTTTGGGTTTCTGTCCTGGCTTCCTTTAGTAATGAACAGCAATGTGGGAAGCATAAGCTGAACAAACCCTTTCCTCTTCACCTTGCTTTTTGGTTATGGTGTTTCATCACAGCGATAGAAATTCTAATTAAGATGCATAGGTAGATAATAGAAGATAATTAATAGGTGATAAATAGAAAATAATCAGATTGATTGAGTAACTAATTCATTAAACAGTTTGTATTAGTTACACGAGAAAGAGACTTCCAAGTAAAATGACAGACTAGACACTGTATCTCTGTGACCCAGTAAAGGAGAAGAGTCAGAATGAGAAAATATAAGACTGTGCCACAAAGAGACAGAAAAAAAGCTTCAACAAATCATAAAAATAGCGAAAGAACAACCTGATAGTATGAGAAAAAAGATGGGCAGCCCACTAAAATATAAACCCAGCTGGATATAGCTCCAGAACACAGCTCTCCAGTGAGATGTGGGTGGCAGAAGCCTCTTCCAAAAGTCAAACCAGGAATCTCTAGTGAAAAATGACTAGCTGGCTTACCCCCAGGACAAGCCAATAGCCCTTAGCAGGCTCAAGACCAATTACAGATTTTGTGAGGTATGGCAGTAATTCCCCTGGGAGACAGTTCAGTAGCAAAGAAAAATCAAATTTTGTCACTTTGTGTGACTTGGATTACAATAGCCAGTTTCCTCTCAAGAAATTTGATATAATCTGGGAATCTAGGTTTAACCTGTCATGGTCCTGATAGGCATTTGTGAAGAAAGGACCAAACACTGACAAGTCAAAATTTGCTGGTGGCAGGAAGCTCAGTTTACGTAATGAAGTACATCTACACACACTGACTGACATTAGACCTTATCAACTGAGAATAGCCCTTGAGCCTGAAGTGAGTAGATGAGACAATGTTTAAAACCATCTTTGACTGCTCATTGCATCTGTGAATAGTTGACAATCACATCTGCATTTCTTTAATGGAGCAGGGCTATCAACACTTTTGCTGTTCAGAAAATACAAAGAGAAATCCTCCACCTTTACCCATTTCAGTTCTGTTGTGGCTACCTCAGCTTCTAACAAATTCAAAGACAACAGTCTCCCTAGTTAGTACATCAGATATCTCATGAGTACAGCCTGTGGAGTTTTGGAAGAATGAAAGAATTGCTCAACCTATAGCCCATAAAAGGAAATGATTGTAAGCAACAGAGGCTTCTGATACCAAAAAAGAAGAGAAGCTACTAAAGCAGATGGCTATGAAAGACCCTGGACACATGTTTCAGTATGGGCTCAATGCCAGCATAAACCATACAGAAGCTTTTCAGTTTAATGAGGTCCCATGAATAAACAAACAAACAAACAACACAACCTGAGCTATTGGTATTCTGAAGTAGAAATTTCTGGTGTCTCTGGAGACTCAGTTGTGTCATGTGATTTTTTCTGGAAGCTGTCTTGTGAGAGGGCATGTTTCGCTGGAGTGGATTCTTGAGAGGATGTATGATGTTTAGAAAGAATGTAAGTATAACCCCATGGAGAGTGGGAGGGCACTTTTACATTGGTTCACCTTGCGGTGCTTTGCTGTCTTTGCTGATCTTTGTTTGCTTGTCATGACTTTGTAGAGAGAAACTTGTCAGAGAACTTTTTTTGTGGTACTTAGGCTGCTTCTTGCTACTCCAGCTGACTCATGCCAGTTCAGCAGAGCTTCTCTGTTTCTCCTGGATTGAGCTGCTGATTCTGATTTGTGTTTGGTGTTTTGATGCTGATATACTGATAATGAAGATTGGAATTGTCCCAAAGAACTACTTCTAAACAGATCCCACATCCCCCAATTCCTATTAAACTTTCTTTTCCTCTACCTGTGGTAGGTAGGCTAGAAGGGAGGTTGAAGCATTTAAGAACCTTTATTATAGTTGGTTTACAAAAAAAAAAAAAAAAATCCAACAACAACAAAAAACTAAGCATACAGTGTTTTGTTCAGGAAGTTGTCTCCTGTGCTAATGCATTCAATGTTTGCCCCTACTTTATCTTCTAGCAAATTTAATGTATCTGGTTTTATGTTGAGGGCTTTGATCTACTTAAACTTGAGTTTTGTGCAAGGTAATAGTATCAATATATTTGCATTCTTCTACATACCAGCACCTGGTTAGACCAGCATCATTTGTTAAAGATGATTTCTTTTTCCATTGTGTAGTTTTGGCTTTTTTTGTAAAAATGTCAGGTGTTCATAGGTGTGTGGACTTACTTCTGGATCTTTGATTTGATTCCATTGATCAGACTGTTGTTTTTATGCAAATGCAGTGTGTTTTTTATTATTATTGCTCCGTAGTACAGCTTAAGATTAGGGATGGTAATACCTCTAGAAGTTCTTTTATTGTATAGGATTGTTTCAGATATCCTGAGTTTTTTGTTTTTCTTTTTTTTCTTTTCTTTTCTTTCTTTCTTTCTTTTTTCTTTTTTTCGAGATAGGGTGTCTCTGTGTAGCCCTGACTGTCCTGGTCACTCTGTAGACCAGGCTGGCCTCAAACTCAGAAATCTGCCTGCCTCTGTCTTCCAAGTGCTGGGATTAAAGGCATGCACCACCACCGCCCGGCTGAGTTTTTTGTCTTTCAATGTGAAGTTGAGTATTGTTTCTTCAAGGTCTGTAAAGAATTGTGTTGGAATTTTGATAGTAATTTCATTGAATTGGTAGATTAATTTTGGTAGAATGGCCATTTTTTTTATGTTAATCCCACAGATCCATGAGTATTGGAGATCCGTCTTCTGATAACTTCTTCAATTTCTTTCTGCAAAGATGGGAAATTCTTCTCATACAGGTCTTTCATTTGCTTCGTTAGAGTTACACTAAGATATTTTATATTATTTGTGGCTATTGAGAAGGGTGTTGTTTTCCTTATTTCTTTCTCAGTCTGTTTATCATTTTTGTACAGGAAGACTGATTTTTTTGAGTTAATTTTTATTCAGCCACTTTGTGGAAGCTGTTTGTCAACTGTGGAAGTTTCCTGGTAGAATTTTTTGAGGTGACTTATGTAGACTATCACATCATCTATAAATGGTGATTTTTTTCATTTCCAATTTTTTATATCCTTGATCTCCTTTAGTTGTCTATTGCTGTAACTAAAACTTCAAGTCCTATATTGAATACAGAGAGAGTTGAGAGCTGTGGGGCACAAGGACTGTGACAACAGAGGAACTGGCATGAAACTGGCAAGATAGAGCATATTCAAACCCTGGAAATCTCAAAACTTGAGACTGGCAGAAGTGGACCTAACTCCCTTCCTATTCCTGTGCCTGCCTTGGAGCACTAACCCGAAGACCCCAACCATGTGGTCACAGGTAGTCAGTCCCATAGTATAGCACCTGGAATTCTTCTCCAGGTAGACAGAGCTTCACCAGCATCTGAGTCTCAGACTGACTACCTGAGACTGTATTTCACATCTTGCCAGAAACACTATCTTGCCAGTTTCATGCCAGTTCCTCTGTTGTCACAGTCCTTATGCCCCACAGCTCTCAACTCTCTCTGTAGAACGCATTTACTCCCAAAATCTCATCTTACTTCCAAGGCTCAGATGGTCCCTGTCTACTTGGAATAAAGTACACAAGTTATTTCACCAAGGATCATTTTGAGACTCTTTTTACTGAGCTATAACACTTGTGGGAAGACCCTCTTGCCCCATGCACTCATCATTGATCTTTTGGACTCACCTGTTGGCCAGGTTCCTTTTGCTTGAAGAGGTTCACATCAGAGCACAGGCCCCCAGCATTAGTGCTGCACTCACAACTGCCTCTGGACATGGGACTCAGGCCACACACCCACCACCTGAACTTCATTACCCCTTTTTAAGAATTGTAACACTATTTCAGCATTCCCAGCTGTACTGGAATTCTGTGGACTCCATGCATCCAATTTAAAACTATTGGTTAAATAAATATGGCTACAGTCAATTACTGGGGAGAATAAAAGAAGTGGAGCTTGAGTTAATGGGCTGGAGTCACAAGTAGGGACCATGAAGGGAGAAAGGAGGAAGGAGGAAGAAGATGGAGGGAACAGAATATCTCCCTTAGATATGATAGACCAAGAGCATGTACCTGAATGCAATGGACCTTGAGAACAGGCTAGTGGAACAGAAATAACTCAGGAAGACCCAAACAGCAAATATTTGGGGAACCCAGCAGGGAATTAACAGTCTAGTGATTAGAGAATTAAATTAGGGGTAATCCTCCAGTAATTTTGCAAAAGCTAAATAAATGAATCATAGTCTGAGCCTCATTTATTTGGAAGCTTGTTTAGGACAATAATAAATATATTATTTTATAGAAATCTATTTTATTAGATAGTAGAGTGGATATTGAAGTTTGGTTCTTGGGTCTGTTTGCGTGGGGACTCTTTTCCAGCCCTTCACTCAGAGATAATATATATCTTTGATGCTGAAGTGTGTTTCTTCTATGCAGCAGAATGATGGGTCTTGTTTTCACATCTATTTTGTTACCATGTGTCTTCTTACTGGGGAATTGAGTCCATTGATGTCAAGAGATATTAATGATCAAAGGTTTGTTTGTTTGTTTATATTGGTGGTGGTGGTGGTGGTGGTGGTGGTGTGTGTGTGTGTGTGTGTGTGTACTTTCTGGCTTTTAGAGTCTCTCTTGAGAAGTTGGGTGTAATTCTAATATGTCTGTCTTTGTGTGTTACCTGACCTTTTTCCCTTGCAGTTTTAACACTTTCTTTGTTCTGATTTTTAGTTTTCTGAATATTATGTGTCAGGAGGATTTTCTTTTCTGGTCCTATCTCTTTGGTCTTCTGAGTAAATGTAATGCCTGTCACTTTTATTTCCTCTGAGAAAGGGATGAGATGAGAGTCATACTCAAGCTTTATGAGTACATGGCTTGGGCTAAACCCAGAGCATTTCTATCTAATTATCCTTAGGCCTAGGAATCTCTAGCTTCCATTCAATCTTTCTTATGCAAGTTTGGACTTAGAAGGCTTCAGCTTCCAGCCTCCATCTGCTAACCTAGGCCTATAACGTTTTTACTTCTGAGACATACTGCTGAATAAAGTCACCCATTATATCTCTTTCTGAACTCTGGTTGGTTGGTGCAACTCAATTGTTTTGGCTCAAACTTCTCTCTAAGATGATTGATTCAAATTGGTTTCTCTTAGCTTCTGACTGAATTGCTCTGCTTAGAAAGACTGCCTCTGAACTCTATTAACTGAACTGCTCTGAACTGCTTCAGATCTAAACTGAGTTCAACTGTGCTCAATTGCACTAAACTGTACTAAGCTGTACTGAACTGAACTGAACTCTATTCTCTCTCCTTTCAATGCTTTTAAATAGCCTCTCCTGTCTGTTCTTATGAAAGTTGGACATATCCTATCTCTGACTCATTTTGTCAAATATTTCTCTGATTTGTTACTTTGCCTCCCAATTAATTGTCATCTTTTTGGGATCAAATGTCTCCATTCTAGCCTGATCATACTATAATCCAAGGTATATCTGCATTCCAGTCAGATCCATAGACCTAGAAGAGATCTTTGAATGTGATCTCTTGCCAGAGAAGCCATGTTACTGAATTAAAATTCCTCTATAGTTTTGTAAGCTTCTTGTACATTTATTAGTTATCTCTTTGTTTAGGTTAGGAAAATTTTCTTACATGATTTTCTCGAAAACATTTTCTAGGCTTTAGAGCCTGGAATATTTTTTTCTTCTTCCTCTATAATTATTCTTAGGTTTGGTCTTTTCATAGTATCCTAGATATCTTGGATGTTTTGTATTAGGAACTTAGATTTAAATTTTTTAAATTAATGCACCAATTTCTTCTACTGTATCTTCTATGCCAAAAATTCTCTTTTCTATCTCTTGTATTATGTTGGCGATGCTTGCATCTGTAGTTCCTGTTAGTTTATTTAGACTTTTCAATCTCCAGGATTTTCTCAGTTTGTATTTTCTTTATTGCTTCTATTTCCATTTTTAAGTCTCCAACAGGTTTATTCATTTCCTTTATCTGTTTGATTGTATTTCCTGTATTTTTAAAGGAAGTTATTCATTTCTTCTTTAAGGGCCTCTATCAGCTTCATAAGATTGGGTTTAACATCATTTTCTTGTGTTTCAGCTGTGTAGGATAGCTGGGCTCTGCTGGTGTTGATTTCTGAGCTTATCTTTGTTGGCTGGATGGATTTTTGTTGTTGTTGTTGACTGTTTGTTTCCTTACTGGTCTTCTTGCCTTAGTGGCCTGGAGTTCTGGTGAACAGTGGTTCAGGTCTAGTAAGGTCTTTGCACTGGAGTTTTTGTGGCCTTCATGGACTCTGGGGTTGTAGATGCTAATCTTGCTTCTGTGGTCTCTAGAACTAGTGTGGCCTTTAGTCTCTGGTGCATTTGTGGCCTTTGGGGAAGCAGGCAGAGTTGTGGTCTAGAAAATGGAGCACAGGGGGTGAGATGCAGTGTAGTTTAAAGCTGTTGGGTATGATTTAAGGGGAGTTGGCAGGTTCAGGCCTTGGGGTAGAGTCTTATTTGCTATACCTGATACTGGTAGGCCTCCAGGAAAACAGGCAGGTTTGTGGTCTGGGATTAAAAAAAATAAAAAAAA
>JADRCD010208626.1:0-20000 GCA_019843815.1 Montemys delectorum | reverse complement strand
ACAACTGTCTCATAGCTCATCTCCAGCCAGCAGACTAATAGGGAGAACTAGGAAACAAGTCAGCCAATCACTTAAGAGCTCAATCTCACCAATTTGTAACCAAATAGTCAGGGTCTCTATTCCTGCACAAACATCATGACCATGAAGCAAGTTGGGGAGGAAAGGGTTTATTCAGCTTACACTTCCACATTGCTGTTTATCACCAAAGGAAGTCAGGACTGGAGCTCAAGCAGGTCAGGAAGCAGGAGCTGATGCAGAGGCCATGGAGGGATGTTCCTTACTGGCTTGCTTCCCCTGGCTTGCTCAGCTTGCTCTTTTATAGAACCCAAGACTTCCAGCCCAGGAATGGCACCACCTACAAGGGGCCCTACCCCCTTGATCACTAATTGAGTAAATGTCCCACTATGCTGGTACCAATGTGTTTTAGTCAGGGTTTCTATATACAAACATCTCAGTCATGTGTCTGAGACTTGTGATGACAATGTCTCTCACACTGTCATACCAAGCACTTGTCCCTCATTCTCTGAATGTCTGGGCTCAGACCCTTGTTGAAATGCTGATATCGGCTCATGGCAACCTGGTACTTTTCCAGGAGCATCTGGCTTGGGAGGAAGGGGTTGGATTCAGAACAAATAAAGCATAAAGAGTGGTTACAGCTAAGTAATTTTTTTAAAGTTTTAATTATTCATTTTATGCATGTGAGTACACACTGTAGCTGTACAGATAGTTGTAAGCCCTTCATCTGGTTGTTGGGAATTGACTTTTAGGACCTCCGCTCACTCTGGTCAGCCCCACTCACTCTGGTAGACCCTGCTTGCTCAGTCCCTGCTTGCTCCGGCCCAAAGATTTATTTATTAGTATAAATAAGTACACTGTAGCTGTCTTCAGATGCACCAGAAGAGGGCGCCCGATCTTATGGGTGGTTGTAAGCCACCATGTGGTTGATTTGAACTCAGGACCTTTGGAAGAGCAGTTGGTGCTCTTACCCACTGAACCATCTGACCAGCCCTTACAGCTAAGTTATTAATAACATGTATGTGCAGATTCCATTCGGCAATATGGAACATGAGTATGTCTTTATAATATGTATATACTTACACACACACACATACAGAGAGAAAGAAAGAGAGAGAGAGAGAGAGAGAGAGAGAGAGAGAGAGAGAGAGAGAGAATAAGAAAAATCACCTGTGAACTCCAGGCTGTGAAATCAGATGTACAAATGGCAGTCTCAAGTGAGCACATTTTTCCCTCCATATTTTTGGATTTTTGAGACAGAATCTCATGCAGTACAGGGTGGTATCAAATGATATGTATGCATCCCAGGCTGGTCTTGAACTCCAGATGCTCTCACTTGCACAGTGGGTGCTGGGATTCCAGGTGTGCACCACTGTACTTGGCTTCTGTCTGATCCTTTGCATTAGCAGAGGTACACCTATACTCAGGTGCTTCTCAACTATGATTCTTTGTGCTGAGGTCTGTGGGAGAGCTGATGTATTTGCATCTGCTGGAAGCAGAGAAAGATGTCTGGGAGGTTGCCTGCTGTATAGGATTTGAGACTGCCCCCAGGACCCATGGATAAGCCAGAATCATATCAACCTAAACGTCATTCTTAAATGTACCATTCCAACCCCTAAAGGCTCTTACTTGTTCTTGGTGCTGCTTGGGATCAAAGCTGAAGCTTTATATGTGATACATGTTTCAGCATTGGGTACATGGCAACCCTCTGCTTCTTAGTACCATTGAGCTGTGAACTGCATTTCAACATGAGTTTCGGAGGAACAAGAACATCAAAGCTCTAGTAGTAACAAAAGAAACATGCTCAGAGCATGGAGAAGCACTTTAGTGGTCTAGGAGGACATTTTGTTTTCTCAGAATCCAGGAAGATATGGACATAGCAGTGCATTGGCTTGATCATCTAGCACAACAATTCTCAGCCTATGAGGTCTGCACAGATATCGTGAATATCAGATATTTACATCAGGATTCATAACAGTAGCAAAATTATAGTTCAGAAGTAGCAATGAACTAATTTTATGGTGAGGGGTCACCATGACTCAAGTAACTGTATTAAGGAGTGACAGCATTAGGAAGGTTGAAAACCACAGGTCTAGCACTTGCTGTGTGGCCACTGTGATTCTAGCCACCAGGGACACATACTTGCTCTATAAATGCAGCTTTTAGAAAGTCACAGTCTGCCTGGCGCTGTGTCATATTCAGTAAGCCTAGCACTCAGGTGGCAGAAGCAGGAACACTGAGTTCTAGACCTGCTTGAGCAACATGGCGACACCTTGACACCTTATTGAGAACACCAAAAGAAAAAAGAAAAGTGAAAAACTCTAGTCCAGTCTTCAAATGCTTTTCACATCTTCGTGTCCCACTTAGAGCAGCCCAGCATATTCCAGAGATGGCTCTGGCACACTTACTATGCCATCCTTCCCTGATCAGAGGCTGGCCACAGCGATTCCTGTACTTGAGTTTCCATAGTAGCCTTTTCTCTACTTTGTGCCTCTTTCTGCCACAGGTCTTTGGCACATGCTGCTGTCTCCCAGAGAGTTCTTCTCTGCCTCAGAGCTTCTTGAGTGGGACTTTGTTCGTGCTATTTTTAGGGGATGATTTATTGTTCTTATAGCTACCTCCTTTCCAACCCTTACTCCACCCTAACTCCTTCCAACCTCTAACACTAGGTAAGAGAGAAAAAAGGTTAGACAGGAAAAGGGGGGTGAATCTCTTCAGAGTACTTCCTGCTGATTAGAGACTTTATGTTTCTTGGGGCAAGTCCAATCTTCATCATCAGGATCCAATTTCTTCTCATCTCTTTGCTCAAGCAGCACGGGGAGCAGCCTCCAAGGCCCCCTTGGGGCTCTCCCATTTATACCCTCTCCAGAGTTCTCAGAATTAAGCTATCTGCAGCTGGCAAAGATCACGCCCCTGCTAGTGCACAAGACAAATCATAATCACCTGCTGTGAAGCAGCCCCTTATCCCACACCTGGGATTAAAACAAACTATACATAACATAACTGAGTTTTTAAGGAAACCAAAACTCGCACTACACAACCCTGTTTAGGTCTTGCTCCAAACTGAGCCATTAATGACACTTTCCTTGACAGGCATCACACCTGTAATCTTAGCTTTCAGGAGGCTGAGGCAGAAGGAGGCCCAGGTGAGGGGTGGGGCCAGTTTTATATAACCCTCAGATATCATCAAGTCCTGGGCTGTAACCCAGACCAGGGATGTGGGCCTGGTCTTTGGTGGTAACAGACACCTGCTACTGCAGAGCCATGGACCCAGACATGGCCTCTGGTCTGCCCAGGCCAGGACCCATCATCGTCCCAGGTGGTATTACTGGCTACTCACATCAGGCTGTTCCTCACTACCTTCGAGTCTCCAATTCTGCCTCTCTTTGTTGTGCCCACATTGTTCTGTTTCTCTTTCTTTTCCATTTCTCCACCACTTACTTGCCTCTCTTAGTGGCACCTGGGGTCTCTGAGTGTGTGAGGTTGGCTCAGGAATGTATGCATTATGACACAGGGAAGAAGTCATCTTGGGCATATTCCCCCCTCCCCACTCTCCCCAGCTGTAGTCTCAGGCTCCTTTTATTTATTTATTTTTAGATGTTAGACTACCAATCAATCACTCAGATGTCCATAGGTCAGGACGCTGAGCGTAGACATAGCCTCTCTCCTCTCTGTCACCTACTGACGCACAATGTGACACAGCGGCCATGCCTACAATGACGGGACAGGTTGTCTTGGTATATTTTTTAATTTCTCCTTTGTTTCCCACATTTCCCCCTTTTCTTTCTTGAGATAGGGTCTCACTCTGAAGCCTTGTCTGGCCTGGAACTCAATTCTAGACAGGCTGGCCTTAAACTTACAGAGGTCTGTCTGCCTCTGCCTCACAAGTGCTGGGATTAAAGTCACGAGCCACCATGACCAGTCTGTTTACCACGTTTCTGTCTACACAGGAGGGTTGTCCCCAGTGGACTGTGACACTGGCAGGGCCTACTGTTGAGTCTGGCACCAAATAGGATCTTTTAAAAAGTATCTGCTGAATGAAGAGCCAGCCCTCAGGCAGTTTTCTGCATGGATCACAGCACAGCCTCAAAACCCACTTTCTGGAGTCAGAAAACCTGCAAAGTTGGAGGTAAATCTAAGAGGGAAGACAGAGTGATTCTGTCACATGAAAGATCTGTACAAGTTCTGGGGAACAAAGATGGCCAACGCTGGGAGGGTAGAGGATCACCAGACATGGCTATAGTTCTAGAGTCTCTTTGCCACATCTCTGGTCCTAAGTAGTAATGGAATTCACGTTCTGCAATGCTGGCCTTTTGCAGAGCCTGCCAGGACCATTCCTCTTGTTACATTAAACATGCTCTTTAACTGTGTTACTTAAAATGTCCAACTCTTTATGATGCCTTTGTAAGGTATGTAGGTAGGTGAAATCAATCTCACTTTGTGGACTAAGGAATCAAAACTCAGTGGGATTAAGTGTCTTGCTTGAGTCACACACAGAGAAAAGGATGGGGTAACCCTTGCACATAGTATTTGCACTGAGACCAGAGCTGGCTTCTCAGCAGCAGGGACCATGGTCAGCTCAGGGTCTTACCAGAGCTCTTCAGGACCCAGGTGGAGAACAAATAGCCTCTCTCAGACTCACCTCAGAGAGCAGAGGGCTCTAGTCTGTGTTGTGTCAGTCACAAGCTGACTCTCTCTGAGTGACCTTGGGCATTTTTCCTTAGCCTTCACATCTGTAAAATGAAGGGATTGGATAATGGCCTAGGAACTGCCCCGGCTTTGATGTAGGAGCCTGTGATATCAGAGTAAGAGAGATTGTATCATTGTGAATTGAAAAATAATGATCTTTTATGCCTCACATGTAACTTTCCATCTCTCAGGCTACCTATTATATAGTGTCAACGTTGCCTCATATATCAGACACAAT
Organism: Montemys delectorum; assembly: GCA_019843815.1. NCBI lineage: Eukaryota > Metazoa > Chordata > Mammalia > Rodentia > Muridae > Montemys > Montemys delectorum. The sequence goes on along the minus strand of JADRCD010208626.1, from coordinate 15,058 downwards.
GATAATAAGTATGTAATTTGTAGCTGTGATTTCCATTTTATGGCAATATCTGATTTACACGAGGTGTTTTTAAAGTGTGTCACTTACAATACACACACCTGCCAAGAGCCTGGTCTCTCATAATGACTTTGCAGTGAGGTCAGAGGAAGGGCCCAAGAAGAGGTAAATAAGCAGCGGCGTGTTTCCAACACCAAGTATCCTTCTCTTTGCAGGAGGCTGCTGCATCCTCACAGGACCTTCTGGATAGTGGATCAGGATTATGAGCTCTGAAGATAGACCAGGTAGCTCTGTCTGCAGACAAGAGAGCTCTACACCCCAGGGCAGGGTGGGTCATTTTGATCAATTTGTGGAAATAACTTAGCTGAGGATCAATTAGAAGAATAGCCAGTTTATTGTGTTTGATCCTTTTGATAAAAACTTTGAGCCAGGAATGTGCATCGTGGCTCGAGCTGCTTATCCCAGCACTCGGAAGGAGAATTGTGAGTTTGGGGCCAGCTTTGCTAGCGGGGCAAGATTCTGTTTTATTAAACAAGCAAACAGAGTCCAGAGAGATAGTAATGGCTGCTCTTCCAGAGGTCATAGGTTCAATTCCTAGTACCCACATGGTGGCTAATGGCCATCTGTAACAGTTCTGGGGGATCCTATGCCATCTCCTCAACTTCAAAGACACCAAACATTCAAGTGCTACACAGACACACATGCAGGTAAAACACCCATGCACATAAAATAAAAGTCAAGCAAACAAAAATTAAGATAAATATCCAAAGGCAGAGCCAAGGTTAAATGTCAGAATTTAGGGGGAAAAGTACTAACTTGGGCCTAGCTATAGGATTTTTGGCAAATTGTCTCTTTTGCAGGCTGGATTTTGATGAAGCAAATTTTAGCAGACTGGTCTGTTTTCCAGGGCCAGTTCAGATCTGTAAACTTTGACTATTTGGTTTCTGCAGGCAGAGGTGCCTAATTGGCCCTCTGTTGTTGGACGGGGCACCTTGGATTATTCCTCTAAACCTCAGTAAGGGAAAGATTGAAGGGGACAGGGTTGATTGTCAACCTAACCCCTCCTCCACACCTCGAGAGAAGAGGCTTTTGAAGAACCTTGCTCCTTAATTCCAGGGGGAATTTGTGGCCTTTGAAGCAGATCCAAGCTTCTGGAAACTTGATCCTCTTGCAAGCCTCTGAGGCCTTTTACAGCAGGCTCTCGGGTGATTTAGACCGCTCTCCATGCTAGTGCAATAACGGCAGCACTGCCCAGAGGCCAGCAAGGGTCATGGGGGCAAAGCTGCCTTTGGACTATTCCTCTGCTACCTCAGCTTCTCTTGGTCAAACTCCAACGCTCAGTTAAGCAACTTGATGCTTATGCTGGCTACCCCCCAGGGCAGACAATGGCTGTGAGAGATGAACTTCTGCCCTAGGGATTTTTTGGCTGCTTGTTCAAAATCCTCCCAAAGGTCAGTCACCAGGCTTGGATTTCTTTCTGAACCTTGGCAGATTCTGTACAGCTTACCAGTGCAGCAGACTGGCCTGTGAAGCTCATTGTGTTGATCTGTAGTACTCGGCAGCTACTCATTTCGATAGCTCAGGGTGAGTGCCATGTCAGGTTTGTTAGATATGCTTTAGTAAAACAAGCATCTGGGAGGGGATGGCAGTTTGGATTTTTTTCTGTGATGCTAGAGACAGAACCCAGGGCCCTGTACATGCCAGGCAAGTGCTCCACCATTGAGGTACCTCCTCTTGCTAGGCTTCAGCATGGGAGGGCAGATATCAAGGTACACATTTTTCTCATTCGAGACTTCTTTGTCACAATCAAGATCTTTCTTTGTCAAGTTTCTGGTGTAGAGGCGTCAAAGATTAATCACTCCTGCAATGTGGTGTTGTTTCCTGCCATGCCCTTGAACATGCCACTGTCCAAGGTAGGAATGCCTTTTCCTTGTCTATTAGCATATCTGAACTTCTCTTCAATACCCAGCTCAAATATCACTCTCTAAGCACCACCTTTGTAGTTCCACCAGGCTCAGATTACTTAGAATTTGTAACTGTTTACATATTTCAGCCATCTCCTATCATATAACATCTTCAAGGAAAGATTTTTTTAAAAAATTGGATATTTTATTTGTTTATATTTCAAATGTTATCCCCTTTCTTGATTTCCCATCTGCAAACCTCCTAACCCATGCCTCCTTATCCTGTTTCTATGAGGGTGCTCCCCTATCCACCCACCCACTCCTGCCTCACCACTCTAGCATTCCTCTACAATGAGACATCAAGTCTTCACAGGACCAATGGCCTCCCCTCCCATTGATGCCAGATAAAGCCCCTTTAGTTCCTTCCCCTAACTCTACCACTGGGGTCCCTGTGCTCAGTCCAATGGTTGGTTGCAAGCATCCTCATTTGTATTGGTTGGGATCTGGCAAAGCCTCTCAGGAGACAGTTGTATCAGGCTCCTGTCAGTGAGCACTTCTTGGCATCAGCAATAGGATCTGAGTTTGGTGTCTGCATATGGGATGGATCCCCAGGTGGGACAGTCTCTGGATGGCCTTTCCTTCAGTCTCTGTTCCACTCTTTGTCCCTGTATTTCCTTTAGACAGAAGGAATTCTGGGTTAAAATTTTGGATATGGGTGGGTGGCCCCATCCCTCAACTGGGGGGCCATGCGTAACCTCTGGATATGGTCTCAACAGGTTTTCCCTCCTGTTTGTGGGGTATTTCAGCTAATGTCATCCCCATGGGGTCCTGGGAGGCTCTTGCTTTCCTGGCATCTGGGACTTTCTGGTTGCTATTCCCAGTTCCTCTTCTCCCATTGCTACATATCTCTGTTCAATTTCCTGACTCTCTGCATCTCTTCCATATCCTCCCATACCTGATTCTGCCCCTCTTTCCCCCCCCTCCTCCTCTCTTCCTCCCAAGTCCCTCTCACCCTCTACTTCCCTTGATTGTTCCCCCTTCTAAGTAGTACTGAAGCATCTACTCTTTGGTCTTCCTTCCTCTTGAGCTTCATATGGTCTGTGAGTTGTATTGTGGGTATTCCATGTGCTTTGCCTAGTAGCCACTTATCAGTGAGTACATACCATGTGTATTCTTTTGTGACTGAGTTACCTCACTCAGGATGATATTTTCTAGATCCATCCATTTGCCTGTGAATTTCTTGAAGTCATTGTTTTTAATAGCTGAGTAGCTCCATTGTGTAAATGTACCGTATTTTCTGTGTCCATTCCTCATTTGAGGGACATCTGGGTTGTTTCCAGATTCTGGCTATTATAAATACGACTGCTATGATCATAGTGGAGCATGTGTCCTTATTATATCTTGGAGCATTTTCTGGGTATATGTCCAGGAGTGGAATAACTGGGTCCTCAGGTAGTATTATGTCTAATTTTCTAAAGAACTGACAGACTGATTACCAGAGTGGTTGTACCAGCTTGCAATGTTCCTCTTTCTCCATATGCTTGCCAATGTCTGCTATCACCTGAGTTTTTGATCTTAGCCATTAGGACAGGTGTGAGGTGGAATCTCAGGGTCATTTTGATTTTCGTTTTCCTGATGACTAAGGATGTTGAACATTTCATTAGGTGCTTCTCGACCATTCAAGTTTCCCTAGTTGAGAATTCTGTTTAGCTCTGTTCTCCACTTTTTGATAGGGTTATTTGGTTCTCTGGAGTCTAACATCTTGAGTTCTTTGTATATATTGGATATTAGCCCTGTATCAGATGTAGGACTGGTAAAGATCTTTTCCAAACCTCTTGGTTGCTGTTTTGTCCTATTGACAGTGTCCTTTGCCTTATAGAAGCTTTGCAATTTTATGAGGTCCCATTTGTCGATTCTTAATCTTAGAGCATAAGCCATTGGGGCTCTGTTCAGGAACTTTCCCCCTGTGCCCATGTGTTTGAGGCTTCAAAGAAAGACTTTTATTCCCATTTATTTACTTACTTGTTTAGAGGTAGTATTATGGTTAAGATACAGAGTTCAGAGATAACTTGAGAATGAAGACTGGTCATACAGAGTTCAGAGATAACTTGAGAATGAAGACTGGTCATTAAACTTCCTATGTCATAAACAATACATGCCTTCATCTCTTTAAAGCTTATGTTTCTTGTCTATAAGGATGGGCATAAAGATGGTACTACCACCTAGACTTACTGAAGCAAACACATACTTAAATTATTGAGTGCTTACTGTATTTTAGAAATTGTGTTGCTGACACTACTGCTATGATTATTTATTCAACAGTTATTTATTGAAATTGGTGCCTAGCACTAGCCTAGATGTTGCCTGCAAAACATAGCAAGATGTTTGGTACAGTTAGAGCTCAGGAGTAGTTTCAAATCTTCTGTCAGGTAAACAAGATTATATCGTGTAACAAATACTTCCTTACCAATCAAATCTTACTGCTTCAAATTAAAAAAAAAAATGTATTGTTCCTCTTTTGTGTTTAGTGTGGGTATTTGAGACTTCAGCTCATCAAAGGTCAGAGTGCCAGGTTGATTCTGGCACCATTTCAAGGGCTCTTCAGCAGAGGGCATGGAAGCAAGCCCCAGCTCAAAGTCGGTGGCAGCAGCTAGCCCCAGGCTAGCTGTGTGGGAATTAAGTTTTCAGCCTAGGTCGTCTTGCCTTTCTCAGTTCTGTACTCAATTATATCTAAGCAGATGAGTGATTCTGTCAGCGCTAAGACAACAGCAGAAAGGAATATATTTATGGAAAGCACTCTGCGTTCTAATTAAGTTTCTGCTGCCCCAAGCTTTGGGCTCAGGTGCTGATTTGCACTTTTGAAAAATCAAAATAAAAACTCAAAAGTCGAGAAAGCTTGCTAAACGCTCCCGTGTTGTTCTCCACGGCTGGTACATAAATAAAAACAGCCCTTTTATTCCGCCCACTGCAAACACCTTCGCTTTTGTTGCCTGATGGCTTGGACAGGTTTCTGTTTAAAGACAATTAAAAGTAGCTTCTAAATGCAGGAGCCAGTGAGGCAGCCAAAGGGAAGGCACACATGATACCTCAAGTTGGGCAAATCTTAGTCAGGCACTTACGGGTCCTGAGAAAATGGCGGCCAGGACTGCAGTGACTCTGGGCTCAGCCAAATGCTCCAAAAGATTAATTACTAAAACCCCCATCCTTTGCCCCCATGAGTGAGGGGAGGGTGCATTTATTATTGTCTGTTTGTGTTTAACTCCATAATTCCCTATTTGAAGCAATAAACACAGCTGTTGCCAGCCTCTGGGTCTCAGGAATCAGCAGCCACAACAGGGATGAAGTGAAGTTCCCCATTGTGTGCTACTGGAAGATGTTGGCTGTCCCTGCTGAGGGCTGCACTTGGCCTATGGGTGGACCACTCCATCAATGCAGCTGCTACAGTTGTGAGTTCCAGGGGCTGATACTGACTAGAACAAATCCCTTCTCACTGAACTTGTTTCCTAGCTGATAAATGGAGGATACATTATTATGCAATGCCAGTGTTTCCTTGATTTTAGCTAAGTTCTGAAGAAGTAGAGTGTAACTTTCACCTTGTTATTTTATATCCAAAAGAAAGCTTTGGGGTACAGTGGAGAGCATGCTGAATAAAGGACTGGGGAGACAAACTTTGGCTGGCTGTGTGATGTTAGGAATTCTTGTCCTCTCTGCTCTCGCTCATTTTTTCCAGGTGAGAAAAACCTCCTCAGCAAGGGTGCTTCCAGGTGCACCTTACAGTCAAATGAAAGGGGAATGCAGAATACAATCGAAGCAAATCCTCGGAGGCAAAACCCTTAAGGAGTCGTGAATCCTGGAGGGCGGGGTGAGAGCTTATAAAGCCTTTCCCTCTATGATAAATAATCCTGGGGCCTCTGAGCACACGGGGCAGAGGGCTACTCTGATTAACTCCTAGAGAAAAATGGCTGTTTGCAGGTGGCAAGGACCTTGTCACACACCTCCTCTAATGGATTTCTTGGAGGACAAGGCACTGAGGTGCCCTAGGCAGTGAAAGCAACCTGCTCTGCCTTTAACCTTGGGGCAGAGCTGCTGGCAGAGTTGTCGCCTGCCTAGCGAAGAGCAGAAACTAATGCCAAGGATAGGCATTAGTGCAGGACAGAGAAGGAAGGGCATGTAGGGCAGGAAGGAGGGGCATGCAGGGCAGGAAGGAGGGGTCTTACTGGGCATCTTCCCTCTTTCTGTTTATTCACCAGGGTCTACTTCAAGTTAGGTGGCTCAGACCGGCTCTCAGGTTGGCTGGTGGCTTTAGGCTTTTACTCTACTGGAGATACTGATACTCTTCTGAACCAGTGAGTGGGGCCTGTCCTCACTGCTTGAGCTACTCTTCAGCCTTTTGTGGTCCCCGGCTCTGTGTGAGTTGAATTCTTGCCTACAATGGATGAGAAGCTGGCTCACTTTGTCTTTGAGACTGTCCATGCCATCCTACCTGGGAGCACTCTTGTCCCCACTGTGATGGATGGTCACATCTATCACACTTCCTACCTCAGACAGCAGGCACACTGCTGAGGACAACATTGGGCTCGCCCCTTGGAGCTGAGCTTTCAGTTCCTTCTGAACTTGTTTTGGAAGACTTATTTATTTATTATTTTTTAGTTAGCACCTAAGATGATGGCCTTTTCTGGAAAATGTTCTCTTTATCCATCATTGTGCTTTGCTCACTTGCACCCTGCATCCCCCTTGCATCCCCCCACATCCTTCCTCCTGGTTGCCTTCATCTTTCCATGTAGTTTAAGGGTAGAGTTTAATCATCTTTGGTCATCTTCCCATCCCTCTGGTGTATTTCTCCATTTGACCCAGAGACTGATTTGAGAGACAGCCTCAACATCCTCTTTCCTGCATGGATTTTCCCCCAGCCAGTTTCACAAACCTCCCAACGTCCTATGTCTTTGCTGGGACAGGTGTGGAGTCACCTGCATGCGTGGGAGCCAAGAGTGGGTGGCTTGCTTCTCCAAGGACACCACTGTGCAGACTACAGCCCAGCATCATGATGACGGCATACTCTGACATTTTGAAAGAGAATTAAGGAAAATCTGCTCCTGACAGGGCTAGAGGACAGGGCACACACCCCACTGTTGGACGTTGCCAGTATAGTTCTTGGCCGAGTTAGAGGACTATGAGGGTCTGACTCCCTGGTTGCCTCCAGGGCTCAGCTCCCTCAACTGTGAGAGAGCAGGATGAGAAGATCTCTGTTTCTTTTCCTTCTGGCGATTTTTCAGTTTTACATGTATCTCATGACAGCCCCTGGGGCTGATTTACTCTGGTTTTTTAACTAGATAAATTATATCCTCCCTGGGGACTTGAGAACCAGAGTTAGAAAGCTACGTTGGACTCCTGCTTCAGTTGTCTACCATAAGGGGCCCTGGTGACTTGCTCCCTCCATTTGGCCCCTATGATTTGGGTGAGAACCACTCTTCCTGAGCTCTATGCTGGGTATGTGATAATATGAGGCATAATCAGATATATTCCTGTTTCATTTGTGGATTGACTCAAGAGATGCTGTATTAGTTACTTTCCTGTTGCTGTGATAAAATACCATGACCCAAAGCAACTTTTACAAAGTTCCTTTGCCTTAGAGTTCCAGAAGGATAGATGTCCACAATACTAGGAAGGTTATGGTGGCAGGAACACAAAGCCGAGAGATTACATTTTAGCAGCACACAGGAAGCTAAGAGCACAAACAGGAAACGGGGAAAGGCTATATATCCTTAAAGCCTACCCCTAATGATTTACTTCCTCCAGTGACATTGGACCTCTATAAGTTTCAAAACTTCCTCAAATAGTACCACCAACTGGAGACCAAGCACTTGAACACATGGTTCTATGGGGACATGTCTTCTTTAAACCGCTACAGTTGGCACATGACATGAGCCAGCCTGTGAAAAGCAATTCACCCAAGAACTCCCTGCTAAAGATGCTTGGAATAACAAGCCATGTACCACCATGACCAGCTCTTGGAGATTGTATAGAACTTTATAGACTTGAATTCGTCTGCCATGACCCAGTGGTGTCTCCTTGGCACAGAAATGCCTCCCTTGTTTTCCAAATAACCAAGTTGAAACTAGAGCTTGCTGTCTCCTACTACCTATCATGACTTCTGTGATTGTCCATAGATGCCCTGTACAATGGTCCTGTCTCTTTCTAGACATTTACAGATGGTCTCACAGGTCTCATCCCTAAGCAATTTGTCAGTATGTTACTGACTTACTGAGAGGGAGATAATGATGTTCATAAAGATACCAGGAACTTGTCTAGTCTAGCAGCACTCAGTCTCTTGGGTCTGGATTTACTCACAGGTGAGTAGAGATACAACCAATGGGGTTTCTGGGCTTTTGCTTCCTCTTCATGGGTCTTCTGAAAATTGTTGGAGTACACTGAGATGGTAAGTGGTAACTTTAAGACAGAGGGTTTACCCTGGGAATGAGAATTATTTTGATTTGACAACCTGAACTTTATTTGTTCATCCATCTGTCTATCCATCTGTCTATCCATCTGTCTGTCCATCCATCCATCCACCCATTCACCCACCCACCCATCCATTCATCCATCTGTCCATTATCCATTTATATCCATTTTCTTATACACATTTATCTATCTATATTCATCTACCCATCCATTCATTCACCACCCATCCATTCACCACCCATCCATTCACTTCCCCACCACATCTCTAATATACAATACATACAATGGCTAAGAAACACAACCAGTTTAGGTGACACCAATAAACCAAATACAGAACATATGGACACACAACACACACACACACACACACACGCAAACATACATACCTAGTGGTGTTTTATTCATCCCTCCAAAGGATAAAATTTTGCAAGTTCCATTTGCAGGAAAATGAATGGAGCTGGAGATCATGTGATGATCCAGAAAGACAAGTAATAGAGGACCAGGAAATCTGCTCAAGATTGTGGCCTCTAGGTATGACAAGGAAATTACACCCGTGAAATCTCAACAATATGGTTGCCTAAACAAGACTTGAATGATGACAAAACCAGTTGACATGCCAACACAGATGGGAGAAATCTCACACTGTCCTAGATGAAGAAATACAATCAATTAATGACTGCAGAGATATGGTTAGAGATAGAGATAGAGATAGAATTAGTATTCCCCAGGGATGAGCCTCCTAAATGGTTATCTATTACCAAGTGGTCAGTCCTAAAAGCATATATACACAAGAACACTAAACACATTCAATAGGTTGTATTTATATATTTATCTATACACATATTTAATAATAATAATAATAATAATAATAATAATAATAATAATAATAATGCAGCCATGAATTTGATAGGGAGTGTTTGTGGGAAGGGGCTGGAGGGAGGAGGGCAGTGGAGAAAAATTATATAATTATATTTTAACTTTAAAAAAAAAGAATTAAAAAGACATAGCCAGCAGTAGTGTGGAGAGGAGCATGAGAAGGGATATGATCAAGTGCATTGTATACATATATGAAAATGTCACCATGACACCCATTATTTTATGTTATACATCATCCTGCCTTTTTGCCAGGGCTTCCCAGGTGACACTGAGTCCAGAGCCCATGTTTCCCATCAGGGTGTCAGAAACCCTTACAGGCTGGATAGGAAGGAGAAACAGCGGGCAAGGCGTGGGATGAAAGCTGTGGTACCCAGCCTCCTCTCTGGGTACCCAGGCACTGCCAGTATAGCCAGGATACACTCCCTCGCTTGGAGAGGAAGTCAGGGACAGGGTTGCACCCATATTTCCCCCCAGGGCATCTACACAGCCAGGCTGGAAGGGGAAGGCAGAGCCTGAGGCAGGATCCAGCTGGGGTGGGAATGAGTGCTGAGTACTGAAAGGCTGGAGGAGAGAAAGCCTTCTGGAGTCTTAGGCACAGCTCTTTTAGGCAAAGACCTTCCCCAAGTGACCTTTAATGAACCAGTTCTATGAGAAGATCCTTATTTGTTCATATTGTTTTATTGAGGGTGGATATGGGCACATACAGTTTGTTCAGGGTGAGCCAGGGATTATTAGATACCTCTTGGGCAAAGGAATACCCAGGAAGGGAAGGTCTTTAGCTGAGGCTTAGGGTATCAAAATGCCTCATTAGCATGGGGAAGTATTCCAGGTGTTATGCTACTATGTGACATTCTTCAGGTAGAGGTGTGGGGGGGGGGGTTTGGACACCCCAGACAAGGTCAAAGAAGGCAAAGCCCTGCTGATGAAAGGAGTCCTCCATACAGCACAGAACCCAAGAAGGCTGTCTGGTCAGTGGTAGACTTTGATCTTAATTAACAGAATTTTCCCACAACTTTATATAATTAATATATCTAATAAAAAAATCTGTAATCTTTGCAGTGTAGGCAGTTTCTATGAGAGGCTATAAGGAAGAAAGCCTCCTGGTGGTCACAGGTAAGACACCAAGCAAAATGCTTATGTACTTGGGTGACGTCTGGATCTACACTCAGACAGCAGGGTCAGCCAGGCATCAGGGTCAAGGTGATTATTCATTCTCCAACTCCCTCTGTCGTAACTGGGTTGCTCACCTTTTCCCAGGTTTATAGCAGTTCATAGGTGAACTGCACAGGAAACTGACCCTTGAAGACTCGGAGATAATATCAGCCAAGCTTGGGTCTGAAAACCTAACCATGTTTTGAGAAGCTAGATCTTAGCATTCAAGAGGCAGAGGTAAGAGGAGCTCCATGGGTTCGAGGCCAGTCTGGTCTATGTAACAGTTCTAGGCCAACCAGGGGTACATGGTGAGACTCTGTATTAAAACCAACCGCTGATCAACCAACCTAGCAGCTAACCAACCAATCAGCCAGCCAGCCAGCCAACCAAGCAACCAACCTACTAGCTAGCCAACCAACCAACCAAACTACTAGCTAGCCAACCAACCAACCAACCAACCAACCAACCAACCAACCAACCAACCTATTAGCTAACCAAACAAAACATCTACAATGGAAACCCCCAAAAGAAAAACTGAGATGATTTACATGCTGAATCTTCCTTAGATGTCTGAGTTAGATGTTCAGCAGCAGCAACATGCAGGTGTTGACTCTTTTAAGTAAGGAAGGCCCAAATTAGAAAAATACAACACATCTTAACCTCACTGAGTGGCCATCATCATGACCTGGACAGGCTAAGTATCTACATGGAAGGCTCTGTATGCCTTCTCTCTGCTTCCACCAACGTGGACCTGAGCAGGTTTTTGATATTCAGGGAAGAATGACCTGTTTACAAGCAGTGTAAGCCATCAGCCTGTGTCAGTCATGGAGCAAAGCTCTCTCCACTTTAGATATAAGAGAAACAAAATATGGAGATGGAAACAGCATCCGGGAATTCTTCCTGGTAGGCAGATGTGCAACCAGAAAATCTGAGAAATAAGAGGTAGCACGAGAGTCTGAAAGAAACCATTTCTGAAGAGGAAGTACAAGTTTAACATCAGTTCTAATTCTTTGACTCACTAACACAAAGGGGCTGCCTCCCAGAAGGAATGGAAGTCACACCTGTGGATTCCTGTCAAATTTCAGAATTTTCAGATTATTGGAAAGCAGTACAACCTTTTTTTTTTTTTTTTTTTGTCAAAGCTCACCAGAAGGATTTTTAAAGGAAGGAATAAAAGAGTAGATCCTAATAGTCTAAGCTTGAGTTACCCAGAAATCAAGGCCAGAGCCAAAGGTTTGCCATTGAAGTTTTCTGGAATTCGCAACTGGAGAGCAGGGTTTCATGAGGGTAGTCAACTCAAGATGGGTTACTGAGCTGCCAGATGCTATAGCTCCTTTACTCTGCTTGAGATTCTGAGGCACACAGGAGTGTCTGCCTGAGAGACTAAAGACAGAACCCACTCGCTCCCCTGACGTTCCTTGGATCAAAGATGGTCTTTGGGGAATTAACTCTATTCTATTTCCAGGATGTGGACATAGCTTTGAGTGGCTGCCCCAGGATGCTGCATCAGAGATACTCTGGGCAGGAGCTGAGAGTAAACTATGAAGATCAGGGTGAGACACATGATCTGACTGCTTCTGCACAGAGGGACCAACACAGAAGCTACACTTCTGCAGCGGTGATTTGGACATGGACGTGATGTGGAGAGGAACAGAGTCTGTGTGCATTGTGCTGTGGGTGTGAGGTCCAGGGATGGCAGGTGCAGCAGTGCATGATGCTCCAGCAGTGCATGATGCAGCCAGGCTCTTTCCCTCCACCAGTGTCACACTTCCTGTAATATACTGTGAGAGCATCACCTTCTCCACCCCTTGGGTTGGACCTTACATCTTGCACGTGCTAGGTCAGTCTCTGGGCTGCATCCCGAGCCCTGACAATATCGTGTCTATGTTAAAACATTGTTTTCATAAAAATTAAACCACGATGACCTCTCAGAGTTATGTGTTGAAATTTAAATTTGCACCAAGATAGAAATGATAGATGTATTTATTCCACCCCCAAAACAGGTTTCAGACGAGGAGGAAGGATGTATGCAATTGTCAGAGTCTAATGCGATTGGGAATCATATTTTCCAGCCCTTAGATTTTTTTCATTATTGGCTTTACTTTGCACAGTACCCATCATCTTTGAGGCTGCCCTAGCGTATCCCCATCCCCACTAAGGTGACGTTTCCCCTAGTCATTCTCCATTGGCTTTGCCACAAGGAATCTGATCTGAGGCCAGAACTCAGCAAATAGTCAAGTAAATATTTATGGAATGATATGAATAAATAAAGTTAAAAATAGAACATTTTCTTATTCTCCTCTTGGACTAGATGCACAAACAAAGGAGAATGGATTTGCAGAGACTGAATGTCACCCTTCCGACCTCACCAATCAAGCTAGGCACCAACTTCTGTGTCTTTCCAGACCACCCCAGGCACTAGGCTGCGGCAGCCTTTATTCTTGGCTTTATTGATGCCAAGCTTGCTAAAATGTGGAGTTCTCAAGGGCAAGGGACACTTCTTATTAGTCTTTCTGTTGCCAGCACCTGGGAAGTCCCTACACCTAAAAACATGGAGTCAATTAAGTCTCCACTGTAGGCTCTGCCGTGAAACCCTCCGCAGCACTACTGTAGTGAGGAAAGGTCAGCTGCGGAGGGAGACAGTTAAGAGAGTGCTTTCTGCATCCTACATGCAGCTGAGTGTCTGGGGGTGAGCCACAAACTTCATCCCTGCCTCAGTTTCTCCAAGTGAAAAATGAGAGCTGAATTAAGTAAGGTTTAAGTGGGTCACAACTCTGTTTTTGGTGTCATGGTTAACATTTCTAATGGGGAGAGATACTTTTCTGCAGCTGGGCCATACACGGGTTTAGGATTCTTCATTTACTTTAGTCAGATCCCACTAATCCACTGGAAGAATTTTTAAAAATGTAAATTTGCAATGTCACGATTTGCTCAAAACCTCCGGAAGTACTCTGTTTCCAGCTCCAAGCTAGCATGAGATCACTTGAAGAACTTTGGCTGTTTTTCCTTATGAATGTGAGTTGTGTCACACCAGCAAGGTCAATTGCGGGGGCATAGGAAGGAGGAGAAAAGTGTCCAGTGACAGAGCACAAGTGGAAAAGCTGATGCTCTGCTCCCCAGAGAAGGAGGGCACCGAAGAGTCCAAGGCAGCAGTAGTCTGGTCATTAAGCATTTTGTGAAATGAAAGGGTGGGAGGCCATCTTGGGAACGAATGAGGCAGGGCATTGGAATTGGACAGGCCGAGAAAGGCTTTTTGAAGAACACCTGTACAACAGCAAGGAAATAATAGAACTTGCCAACATTCCATCAACACCATCCATCAACAGATGAATGGATAATGGAAGCGTGGAACATGCACATAACTAGATTTTATTCAGCTGTAGAGAAAAATAAAATTAAGAACATAGCAGAGAGGTGAGCATGATGGCACAGATCTCTAATCCCAGTATTTGGGAGGCAGAGGCCAGTAGCTCTCCATGAGTTCAAGGAGCTATACAACTTATCTTAAAACAAAACAGAACAGGACAAAACAACAATTCAAAAACAAAAACTTTGTAGGAAAATGAATGAAACTTGAATATATTATATTGTGAATTAACCTTGGTACAGAAAGACAAATGCTTAAATGCTCTTTCCTATGAGGAGCCTAGCTTTTAATTTTTATGCATGTGTAGTTATGTGGGTGTGAGTGTATGTGTAGACCACAAAACTAGAAAGAGGACCACAAGAGGGAAAAAGAGGTTTTAAGGAAGGGTTGAGGGAGGAGATCAGAACATATGTGACATAAAAGTAGAAGTGGAGTTATTGGCTGGGACAAAAGAGAACAAAGAGAAAGAGGAAACAGCTAGGGAGGGAGAAGATCACCAATACAGAATATAACTGTAGGAAGAAAGCCTGCTACTTTGTATCCTAATTAAAAAAAAAATGAAACTAAAAAATTAACCAAAGGAGTGATAAATGAGTGGGTGAATCAATACTATACAGCAGTTAAATGAACACACTCTACATATAATTTATTCAGTTGAATTTTAGCCACTCAGTGTTGAAGAAAATAAAGGCATGTTTTAGAAGAATATGTAGTGTGTCTATTAATAACAATTTCATTTTTTATTTTTATTCTTTCAAATATGTAGACTTTGTATTTTAAAAGTTATTATTAATTAAAGTTGTTCTTTGACAATTTCATGCATATATATAATATATGCTAACTATTCTCATCCCAGTCTCTCTTATTGACCTTCTGCCCTGTCAGGCCCCCTCCTCCCTAAAAAGCTCTTGGCAGCAGTCTAGACGCAAATCAGCATTGCAACCACAGCTGCTGTAATTTCCAATTGCATTTATTACCTAAGATATCAGAAATAAGAAATGTTAATAATCCTGGTAATTTATGCAGAAATTAATTGTAGAATCCAGAGTAGTTTGTCAGATAGTTTAATTTACTACATGGTGTCAAGACTACTGTTAAAATAGAGTTTTTCAAAATAGCACCACTTTTTGGACATATAACTCTTTTCTTCCCTGTGTGCAAAGGAAGAGTAGCTCTGGGTTTTTCTTTCATATATATATATATATATTAAATTTATTATTATTAATTAATTATTTTATTTATTTACATCCCAAATGTTGCCCCCTCCTGGTCCCCCCTCACAGAATTCTTCTCTCCATGATCC
>JADRCD010208624.1:18328-33536 GCA_019843815.1 Montemys delectorum | reverse complement strand
CCAGGGGGTGATGGCACAGGCCTTTAATCCCAGCACTTGGGAGGCAGAGGCAGGCGGATTTCTGAGTTCGAGGCCAGCCTGGTCTACAGAGTGAGTTCCAGGACAGCCAGGGCTATATAGAGAAACCCTGTCTCAAAAAAAAAAAAAAAAAAAAAAAAGATTGCTCCAAGACTACACAACTACTTCCAACAGTTCCTGTGGGGAATTTACAAATTAGGAAGACACTGCAAACAAATACATTGTCTCCATTGAAGCAAAGCAGCAAGGCAGCAAAGCCCAGCACATTCCCAGTCTTCACACTCCATTGGTCAGACCTTGGTGTTCCCACACTGGTTACATTCAGTGGTGACACTGCAGAGTGCTCTCTGCTCCCTCCTTCCTTTGTTGCTTTCTGCTCTAGGTCACTTAGGTTTTTGTGCTCATTCCCACACTCCTCTCATGAGATTTCAGATATTGATTCTACACTAATGATTTCTTGGTTTCCCTTCCTTTAGACAGGACTTCTACACATCAATTACTTCCTTCCCCACCCGTTTACCTAAGCCTAACCAGACTGAACTGACATATGAGTCTAAATTTGAACATATCTGCAGGAAGATGGAGCATGGGGAGCCTGTAAGGTTCTGGATGATGTGGGGGGGGAGGGGGGTCGAAGAATAGTGGTACCAGTGGAGGATATGGGGTTGCACTATCGGTTGCTCTGGAAGAACAACAGACAGTTTGTCTCCAGGGCAGCTAGGGATGAGAGTGGGAAGACGTGGTTGGAGGGTAATGGAGCCACATAATTTAGGGCCTGGTAAGCCATCCAGTTTTTAGGTGCCTGTGGCCTATTGAGGCCATGGAAGTGTCAAGCTCTGGTTGCATTTTAAAATAACTAATCTGATCACAGAAAAGCAAAGCTAGAAGTAGGGAGAAGAGCTGGAGTGGAGGGAAAAGTAGGCTGCCCATTCAGGCAGGCTAGGAGTTGGACACTCACTCAATGCTCACTCAACCTGTTAAATGACTGAAATGCTTTCCGTAAGATGTTGTTACTATAAAAGTCAACAATAAAATGGAAAGATAAGAACATTTAGTTTAATTTCCCTTTGATCTGGGGCCTTTGTGTTGCTTTGGAATGTATCTCGCTATGTTTCACAACTTGGCCTTGAAACTCAGGACTCTAGTGATCCTCTTGCTTCATCCACGACAGCCATGTGTGACCACTTTTGGTTGTCTACCCACTGTCTTTGTGCTGATATTTGTAGGAAAGCTGTGTTTTGTTAAAGAGATAGCTAGAGTTACACAGAGATTTTAAATGTGGGCTAATGAGAACTTTTTAAGAGTTCAGAAATAAAACAAAACCACCCCATATTGTGTATTTAACCTTGGGGTTTTGGGGTTTTTTTTTTTTTTTTGGTTTTTTTTTTGTTTTGTTTTGTTTAAGACAGGGTTTCTCTGTGTATCCCTGGCTGTCCTGGAATTCACTCTGTAGACTGGGCTGGCCTCGAACTCAGAGATCCTCCTGCCTCTACCTCTCAAGTACTGGGATTAAAAGCGTGCACCACCACTGCCCGACTAACCTTGTTATTAATAAAGTTTATTATTCAGGGTTAATGTTATTTGTTTTATGTATTATAAAGGAAAAGAAACATGCAATAAAAAACACAGAAGAGAAGGTTACATTTCTCTTGAGATGAGAAAGAAAGATGAGGTAAAGGAGAAAGAAATGGAATTAAATGGGATAATGAATATATGACAAATATCAGCTAAAATGAAACTAACTAACTGAGCTTAAAAAGATGTGTGCATGTTTGTTTGAAAAATGGGAGATGGAGTGGAGAGATGGTCTAGTCAGTAAAATGCATGGGTTGTAAACATGAGGATCTGATTTCAGTCCCCAGCCAATCTAGCAGAATCTCTCACACAAGAGACTCAGTTTCTAATGTCAGCCTCTAGCCTAAAAATATTCACAGAAACGTGTACAACCTACACACACACACACACACACACACACACACACCACATAAAAACACCCTCCTACACATGTCTGTCACACACCAAACCAAAAATGGAAGGTTACAACTTGTATGTGACCATACTGGCTAGTTTTATGACATCTTGACATAAGCTAAAATCATCTGAGAGGAGGAGGCCTCAATTGAGAAAATACCTCCATAAAACTGGTCTGCGGGCAAACCTGTAGGGCATTTTCTTAATTAGTGACTGATGGGGGACAGTCCAGCCCATGGTGGGTGGTGCCACCCAAGGCTGGCTGTCCTGACTTCTATAGGAAGGCAGGCTGTGCAAAGCAGACAGAGCAGCCAGTTAACAACCCTCCTATCGGGCACCAGTTCCTGTGATGGTTTGAGTTCCTGTCCTGACTTCCTTCAATGATGAACAGTGACATGGAAGTGTAAGCCAAATAAACTCTCTCCTCCCCAGTTTGCTTTGGTCATGGTGTTTTATCACAGCAACAGGAATCCTAACTACAACCTTTACACCTTAGGAGAAGGGAAAAGTGTATAAGAAAGAAAAGGAAAAATTAATAATTATGTAGAGAGAATGCTTCTCAGTCTTGGAGCAGATAGCAGAGGATTAGACCACCGAAGACCCAAATGGCAGGTGAGAATATAAATAACACGTACCTAAAGTAACTCACCCCAACATAGTGCCTTTATTTTCTGGAGACTAGAGAGTAGTAAAAGTGCCTGTGGCTTAAGGATCAAAATCACTGACATAGCTTACAGCATTCCGACGTAGTCAGTAGCTGTCTCACTACAGAATGTGTTGAGATGTTAAGGAGAAACATTTTAACAAAGTACAATGATTTGAGGTTAACTGGGAAAACCTGCTGGGACACTTTATTCCTTGAAAGGTTTCAACCTCTATGAAACGAGAACTGGGGAGGCATATGATCCCTACCTACATGTTCACTATGTATTACTTTTCCTATTGAACATATCACAAGATGGTGCACGTGTGGCTATGCAGAATGGATGGATGTGCTACATCATTCTGGATAATGCTGTCATGACATGAGCAAGCACCTAGTCATGATTTCACAACAATTTCACGGAAGTACCCTCTATGTAAAACAGAGAATGACAATGAAGCTCAAACATACTGAACCAAGGCACCATTAAAAGATCATATAGTACTTAAAATGTTACTACTTCTACTTCATATTCTTTTCAACTTAATTCTTTCAAAACAAACAGGTAAATGCCTGCTAACCACAACAGCACCCACAACAGTAAGGAAGTTTGTAAACGTTCCAAGTAATTACCAAGAAAATTGTCTTACATCCTTTCTGGCCAGAGAAACGATGCTAACAGCAGGCTAGCAGGAATCATCTCTAATTCTCATGATTCTAACTGCAGTGTAGGTGGGGCCTTAAATACATTTCTCACTACTGCATCTATTTTTAATATCTAATTCAGCACAGAATTCTTAACTCATTGGCTCTGACTTGGAGAAACACTAATCCTATACTGAGTGCTTCAGTTTTAACATTTCTCCAGCAATAACAAAATCTAGATCTTAAAAATCTGAGGTGTTTTCCCTCCTCAATATCCAAACTAAGTTAGCACACCAGCAATGGTGGTACACAAGTGTGGGTGAGGTGTGCTCAAAACAACAGGCAAATAGTCAATCAATGTACTGTGAGAAGGTGCCACGAAATGGAAACATTTCGGAGCAGCCAAACATTTCTTAGTGGTATTTAGGTGGGTTGTTGTTGTTGTTGTTGTTGTTGTTGTTGTTGTTGTTTCTTTTTGTTGTTTTAAGACAAATAATGCTTTGTTTTGTCGTTCTTGGTGAGTTCATGTCTAGGTATGAGAAATGCTCTTGTTATAAAGTATCATTATATTGCATATATGTACATAAATAATGCATATCAATAAAAATGCTTTACCTTGTAAACATTAGCCAAAAGATAAGCCATTTTTAGTGACAATACAGGAAGTAGAATTATAGGAACATTACTGTTCCAGTTGTGTATTCTGCTCTTAGGGGATAGAGCACTTGCCTAGTGTATTAAAGGCCTAAGGCTTGAGCCACAGTCCTAAAAAACAAAAGCCAGTTCTAATTTAATATCAGGAAAGAACATTTGGCTAATAGTCAATGTTATGTTTGTACAGGCATTTATGAGCCAATTACAAAGCAATGTCTAGTCAAGTGAATTGTATTCTCTCCTTTTTTTGTTCAGATTTCATTTGGACAAGAGTTAGAAATATGATCTGCAGCGTACTACCTCCCACACCACCCACGTGTGCCAACCCCTCCTTTCTACAGTCACTCTCTGGTAACCAGAAAATCACTCTGTTCTCCAAGTTGGAAGCACCCAGGAGTCTATTCCTAACAACAACAACAACAACAACAACAACAAAAACAACAGATCTGGAGTTGAAGCTAGAACAGGCCACTGTAGCTCAACAACCTGTGTTCTTTACAGAGGAGGTAAGAGCGTCTGGAAAGTTAGGTTCCATGCAGGCATGGCGAATTTAATGTTTCAGACTGGAAAGTTTGGTTTTCAGTGCAGAAAAAAGAATAAGCATCACGGTGTGTACTGGCTGGTTTTGTGTGTCAACTTGACACAGGCTGGAGTTATCACAGAGAAGGGAGCTTCAGTTGGGGAAGTGCCTCCATGAGAACCAGCTGTGGGGCATTTTCTCAATTAGTGATCAAGGGGGTAGGGCCCCTTGTGGGTGGTGCCATCTCTGGGCTGGAAGCCTTGGGTTCTATAAGAGAGCAGGCTGAGCAAGCCAGGGGAAGCTAGCCAGTAAGGAACATCCCTCCATGGCCTCTGCATCAGCTCCTGCTTCCTGACCTGCTTGAGTTCCAGTCCTGACTTCCTTTGGTGATAAACAGCAATGTGGAAGTAAGCTGAATAAACCCTTTCCTCCACAACTTGCTTCTTGGTCATGATGTTTGTGCAGGAATAGAAACCCTGACTAAGACAAATTGGTACCAGAAGTGGGGTATTCCTGGGACAACCTGACCATGTTTTGGGGAGGACTGTGGAAGGACTTTGGAACTTTGATCTAGAAGAACCATTAGTTGTTAAAAACTCTGTGGGATGCTCTGTAGGAGCTTAGAAGATCATATTGAAAACAGTGCAGAGATGGAGGCCTGGCTTGTGAAATTTCAGAGGGAAGATTAAAGACTCTTATCAGGGCCATATTGATTTAATTGTGAAGATTCTGTGGTTCTGGTTAGCTGGGGCTGAAGTATCAGCTGTGATTAACAAGATACCAGAACTACTAAAGTGAAAACTTTGCATTACTGGGACTATTGATGCTGGTTATCTGGAACTCAAAAATTAGCGATGATTAAGAAGAGACCAGCATCATTGAGGTGACATCTTCTGGGTAGTGTTTTCTGAGAGTACAAAGAGGCTATGTTCCAGAGACTGCCAAGGTTGTACCTTGTGCTGCAGCAGGACTTGGTAATGTGTAAGAGTCACCCAGGTGCTACTGATTTTGACAACATGAAGGGGTCATGGAGAGCAGCTGAGGCTCAGCACAGTGAGAGGTCATGGGAGACCATTGGTGAAGGTGCAGCCTCAGTTGTAGTTGATGGCCCAGGACTGAAGGGGTCATGCAAAGGAGTTGAAGCTTGGCACCATGAAGAGAGCCTATGAGAGGCTATTGGTGAATCCTAGTTACAGTGGAAGACAGTGTTTTAGTGATGCCAGTACCATGAATGACCACCAAGGACAGCAGCAGCAGTGGAGTACAGGCATCTGGAGCCTAGAAGACAAGGTGTATGCTACAAAGGGCCAAGCTGGAGAAGTGACCTAAGCCCTTGGAAGAATTCAGAAGATTGTGAGTGGATCCCAGACATTGGAAGGTTGTTTGCTTTTGATTGTGACTGTGCCCTGATATTTTTCCCTCTTGAAGGAAGAAAGTATTTTAGTGAAGCCCACAGTTAAGAAACTTTGAATTTTTAAAGATATTGGACACTTTAAATTGGTTGAACTTTTAATATGTAAAGACTGTGGGACTTTAGATCTTGGGGATGAGTAAGAAAGTAAGGGTTGAGGCTTAATAGTGATGTGTTCGTGTGTCAAGTTGACAAGGGGTCAATTGTACTAGCTAGTTTTGTGTGTCAACTTGACACAGAGTTAAGTTATCACAGAGAAGGGAGCTTCAATTGGGGAAGTGCCTCCATGAGACCCAGCTGTGGGGCATTTTCTCAGTTAGTGATCAAGGGGGTAGGTCCCCTTGTTGGTGGTGCCATCCCTGGGCTGGAAGTCTTGGGTTCTATAAGAGAGCAGGCTGAGCAAGCTAGGGGAAGCAAGCCAGTAAGGAACATCCCTCCATGGCCTCTGCATCAGCTCCTGCTTCCTGACCTGCTTGAGTTCCTGTCCTGACTTCCTCTGTTGATCAACAACAATGTGGAAGTAAGCTGAATAATCCCTTTCCTTTCAACTTGCTTCTTGGTCATGATGTTTGTGAAGGAATAGAAACTAAGACAGAGTGAGAAAAGTAAATGAACAAACCTCTGTGGGAACTTTAGAACTGTCTGAGAAAAGAATCATCGAAAACCCTTTTAATTATTTCTAGTTTAAAAAGTTTGTGTGCCTCCTGTATTGCTTACCCATACCATTCTTTTTCCTATGTGGACCTATGCTGGAGACGGACACAGAGGTTCTTGTGCTCACAGATAAGCATCAGGGAAAACAGGAATGTTAAACACACACAAAGAAAGGTGTGTATAACCTGTTTTCCACCTAGAAGGCTGGGAATGGAGGTGATGATTTGCCTAGGTGACCTCTGAACTGTCTCTAGAGCCAGGCCACACCTGCTTCCTCCTCCCTTATTAATAGGACCAGAGGTGGATAGCCTAGTGACCTTTGTGCTATTTATATGACTAAGACCACACCAGATCCTTCCCCCCTACCCCCCAGGCCATTAAGGTAATGCATATAGTCAACTTACAGAACCCATCTTTATAGAAGTGGCATGTACTTTGTAAAGAGTTTTCATATAATTATCCCTTAAGCTTTATTGTGCACATGGGGTTATGTTACACCAGGAAAGATTTTTTTTTTCCTAATGGTACAGTATTTAAAGATACCTAAGATAACCTTTTTGGTGTCATACTCTAAGAATTTGAATACCCGCTACTGAGTACTGTTGAGCTGGATTTCCTTCCTGCCTCTGGCAGATCATTACCTCTCCTGGCCAAGACCGTGTAGTTTGCAGAGACAATCCCCTCCCTCCCAGCCAGTTCTGAGGCTGAAGTGGGTTTATTTTTTTTTCCAGTCTGCTTTTATATCACTTTAAATACATGTGAAATGATAAGATCGGTTCTGGGTCCAGGAACAAGCAAGGCAATAAACAAAATCCTGTAAACCACTTTCTAGGGGCTAGTCAAGAAGACCAAGACAAAAGAAATGGCACGCATGCTGCACCTGAGCCCCCTCTGAACTTTGCATTAGCTCAAACGTAAATGTTTTTAATCTGAGCCTATTTCCTGAGTCCTAGCCCAAAGTCAGATTCCTGCCTTGAGCTTATTTCTTTGTCCTGGCCCATGTCATATTCTGGCCAAGTTTCGAGAAGCGGCCCCCAAATGCTCTCCACCAGGGGTGTACCATCACAGAGAGCTGGAAGCCATCTTTTTTCAGCAGGAGAAAACATGGTTGGGCTGTATGTTTGAGCAGAATAACCACCAAGAGTCTTGAGCCACAAGAGTTGGGTTTCTCAATCCCAACAGGAACATTAATGCTCCTGCCACCCAATGTGGTTCACAAAAGCTACCACAGGGATTCCTGGGAAAGGAAACCTTCAGCATTTCTGTTCCCACCTGAGGATTTCAGGATAACCCTGGACATCTCTGGGATCTATCTAGATGGTGCCTGTGTGAGAGCTGATTCTGCACTAGTAATTCAATTTGATGGCCATGAAAATCTTTATGTATAGATATTTAAGATGTCCTCTTTAGTCAAAAACTTCTGAAAACTATCTCATGATCAGATTTTCACTTATAAACTAGGTTCTCATGTTTTCAACTCTCGTCACTGGATTTGGATAGAGAGAAGCCTATGTAATCTGTCATAGAAAACTTGGGCCCTACAGAATCAATCAACTGATGGCTGTTTTAGCCAGTTACTGTACATACTGTGAATTCTCTTAGGTTTTCTACATCAGTATGTCTTTTATACACACTAAATTTTACGACGTATATATTTTACTTTAAACTTTAGTAGTTATATTACTTTTATTTTAAATGCTAGTATTATCAATAGAAATCAAGACTACTTGGCATCATCAGAACCCAGTTCTCCCACCACAGCAAGTCCTTTCTTCACTTCTTTAGGACAGAGTTTACGCTCTAGCCCAGACTATCTACCTAAGAATATACACTCTAAAGAAAAACAAAGATCTATATCTTAAAAACTGAGGAGCCTAGGAAACCAACACTGCTCCAGGTCCTTGCAAATGGAGCAAAGCTGGCTAAGCAGCCCTGGAAAAGGACCATCAGACAGGTGGCGATCTCTTCACCTCACCTCACCTCACCTCACCTCACCTCACCACACAGTTCGCAGTTAGTAGTGACTGCCCAAACTTTCCCACACGGCTGGTGATTGCCTGTAGCTTCACAGGCAGCTTGTGACTGACTGTGTCTTATCATAAACCTTCAGATGGTTGGCTAGGGACATTAGGGGGCACCCTATTAGGCTGGCTATTCTTTACAACAGCCAGGCTTCATTCTGAAAGGACAAGGTTTTGTTAATCACCACTTGCCTGGTGAAAGATGAAGGGAAAAAGTCATTTTGTTGAGAAACCCCAGGAGAAATTTTGGCCCAGTAGTTCCAGCTAATGCATCCATTCCTCACAGACCCTTCTCTGGAGACTTCTTAGCCATTAAGTAAGCGATCCTCTTCCCATGCTCCTCAGAGAGAGACTGGTAGGAAGAAAAAAAAAGTGAAGGTGAGTCAAACGATTTCCATGGCAACGATTTAATTATAATTTAATCAATAATTTACTGGCCTGTAATAATTTGTGAATACAGAGAGACATGCACTGCATTTTGAATGAACATGCCAACCTGCCATTTTAGCTGCTTTCATCCTAAAATTATGGTTGAAACATAATCTCTAAATTGAGTATAAAGGTTAAGATAAGCATTTTTTTTCAATGTTCTGCTGAAGCGATTTCTGTGTAACAAATTACTTCTAAAACCGGGAGGCTTAAAACAATAAAAAATGAATTATGTTCTGCAGGGTTCAGAATTCAAGCTAGCTTTGCTGAATAGTCCACCTCAGTTTCTTGTAGGCTGGTCTTGTGACGTGGCTCTGACAATGCTCATCTAACATTTGCCTACATGGTGGCAAATCAATGCCGCCTAATGCTGTGTGATGTTGGCTGTAAAATTCTTTCAATACCAGCCCCAAGGGTCTCCTGAGTCTCCTCATGACACGACACAACAGCTGCTTTCCCTTAAGGAAAATAACAGAAAACACATTGGAGACCTTTGAATGCTGTTCCACCATTTGCCACCGTGTCCTCTTGATTGTAGAACTAGGAGGATGAATGTCAAAGACACAAAGAAAGGTATCAGAGACCCTCACCTGGAGCCTGAGTCCCACCATATTCCTGGCTCCCTCATTATTCATCTTCTTCCTTATCTCAGAACAATCAGCCCACAGTCTTGTCACCGAAGTCAGGTCCACGTGCCAATGAGGCTCTACTAGTGTAATTCCACGGGTACAGGTCTTCACCCATTAGCCCTCCCCTTTCAAAGGCTTCCTCAGCATACTCATCACCTAATGGTAGTGCATGACACACAGGGTGATGGCTATGGATATTCTCCTTCACGCAGGGAAGCTAAGACGCAGAAGGGGACACATCTCGAGGACTTTTGAAGACTCTTCCATGCAGAGGTTGAGATTGTAAATGCCCACATGCACTACTTTTCAAATGAAGCCATACGCCATTTGGTCCACAGTATGCTGTTGGCACGTATGCTACATCTATTGTGTGTAGTGTTGGGGACTGTACCTGCACATGGAAAAGAATGAGACTCTCTGATTGTTAAAAAGTTTCCGTTCTCAATGGTTTGTGCTTTGTGTTGGGTATAGATTGGAAATAGGTAAAGTAACATTGTTTATGCTCCACAGCACCTGTTAAAGATACACATAGAAGGTGTATGCAAGACGTGAGGTTTGCTCTTATGAAGCAGAGGTCTTCATGTGTAATCATGTGTAATCATTTATACATGTAATAAACATGTATAAATTCATGTTTTATAGTATAGGGGTACAAAGTTCTGCCTTCTACCTGTTGGTGAAACATTTTTCCAGATCAAAGACACAATGACTGGGTTTTGCTTTTGTTTTTTTTCTTATGTGTTTGTTTGTTAATTTTAGGTTCATATTAGTCATCCAAGGCAGTCCCAAGCTTAGTTTTGGCACTAGAAATCATTCAGTAGGAATCATGAATTTACTGGTTATTACTATAGCCCTGAAAGTTCATTTCCCTAGCCTTCTCTTCCTCTAATGGAGACACTGAAAAGATTAAATGAGATAATGAATGTGAAACATCTGTACACTCAATCCAAAGTAAGTTCTACAATTATTATCATTATCTAAAATTATGGGAATTATCTGATCATTTCACTATTCTTTACAGAAAGTTTTCCCATCTGTAAAATTAGGTTGCTCTTGATTTCTTAGGTTCTATACAGCTCTTTAAACCTACAGTTTCCAGCCCAGTTACCTGAGTTGCTTCCCGTTTACAGCAATCATTACATTTGCATAGAATTTTAAACATCATAATCTGTTCCTAGCTATTATCTCTTCAGGCCTTTCTTGTCATTCTGTGAATATCATCTTCCTTTGACTAATGGAGAAATGAGATGAGGAACAGTTAGTTGTAACTTGCCCAGAGGAGTTGATTGCAAAGTTAAAACTAGTGGAATGTGACTCTAAGAGGGGGAAACCCTCCCACCCACCCACACCTCCCACACCAGCTCCTTCCTCCTGACAACATGGGTTTTCAAAAGTTTCCAAGAAAGATTAAAGATACTGACTACAAAAAAAAAAAAAAAAGTTTTGAGCAAGACCAAAGGTAGACAGGAAGTAAGGGTCTGCCTCACCTGTCCACACCCATCTGGTCACCTCCACCTCTCCATGACACACTCTGATGTCATATCTATTGATAACTCACTGTTACGTCCACGAGCTGTGCCTTACTTTTCAACAGCAGGATGTGAGTAACTGTTTACTTCATTAGTTTTTCCCTTGGCTCTTATTCCCAGTTCTAGCCCAAGATTTCAGTAGAGTGGTTAGGTTTCTTCCTCTCACTTGGTAGTCCTGTGTGGAGACTAGTGACCAGAAAACCTGTCCAAGAGAAAATTCAGGATGTGGATTTGCTGACATCAGGTTTGTCACTGAGGTTCAGGAGCCAGCACATAGGCTCAGGATATGCCTGCAGGCCTATCTATGGCATTCCACCAACGCATAACACCCTGCTTTGCTAAAGGCACAAGGCCACAAACGTTGATCACATGCTTGCTTTTCATTGGAGGTGATTACCTGTTCACTTCCCAGTCCAGCATGGCCCAGTTTTCTAAAACAAGTGGCACCACCTCAGTGGCCCTTTGTTTAGTCGAGGCACTTACTGCTATTTTGGTTCCCATAGATGATGGCTATCCCTGCTTTCAGGGTTTGCTGGGCGTGGTCTGTGCTTATTGAGTTATTGTGGATGATGAAACAGCTTTCTTTTTCATTTTCAAAATATGGTAAAGAACACGTCATCTGGAAAACCCTGCTGGCTGGAAGAAGGTGTGCCAGACTCTAAATGACAGTGTAAAAACCCAACTGTGCCTTTACCAAGTCACCTTCCCTTGTGTTGTTATGTTAGTCTAAGAAAATGTTACTCATTTATAGAACACTGCAGGCATGCTTCTTGAAAATTATAGATGTTATGTGTATTTAAATAATAACTGTTGACTGTAGCCTAGTGTCCTTTTGGAGCATCCAATGTCAGGATGTAACATGTTGAGAGCTAGGGCATTTTTAAAACTTCTACTGAAATGTCTTGATTGAAACTGTATTTCGGGGTCTGTGGATTGTAGGGTGATTTCCCTTTACTTAACAGGTGAGTATATGTCATGTTTGACTTTCTGGGTCTGGCCTGCGTTGCTCAGGATGATTTTTTTTCCCCTAGTTCCATCCATTTACCTGCACATTTCCTGTTGTGACTTTTTCTCTGCTGCCATAATGGCGACCCTCAAGCCTTCCTATTGTGTACAGCTTAGGAGGGAGGGTTCGCTAGTCTCAGCAGAAGGTCTCTGCAGGCTTGTAGGTGAGCAGTCTTAGGCAGGAAACAGTGAGGGAAGGATACAGCAGTTGCAAGTTTTTGTAGACACTTGTCACCCACTTGCACCAAGTTTTGTCATCCCTTGGATCCTCGTGTAGGGAAGGCTATGTCATTATCATGGGGTTGAGGCACTGGGGTCTTCAACATGGCCATGCCACTGTCAACCCTGTATATTCACTCTTACCTCTGACTGCACTGACTCAGGTCTTCCTCTGCTCCTTACAATTGTCCTTATGCTTCTTCTAAGCTCAGTGGCACTCACATGCCTTCTTCTTGCCTCACACCTCTTGTCTCCCACCAATGGTGTTGTTATACATCTTCAAGGGGAAAATATTTAGGTTTCTGACAGAGGCAGCAAATGTAGGAAGGAGTGAAAATCAAGGAAGATTTTTAAAAGAGCATGGGAGAAGTGTGCACAGAAGATCAGCATCTTGTTACAGCTGAATTAGTGAAGGAGAAAAGTTGAAGGCCAACTAGAAAATCATCAGTGAGAAAAAGAAGTGTCATAGAAAAATGTGAAGTAGTAGACTGGGAAACTTGACAGTCCCAATGAGTCGCTCATTGTTCCTCACCTTCTCTCTCTCTCTTTTTAAAAAGATTTTATTTATTATATGTAAGTACACTGTAGCTGTCTTTGGACGCCCCAGAAGAGGGCCTCAGATCTCATTACAGATGGTTGTGAGCCACCGTGTGGTTGCTGGGATTTGAACTCAGGACCTTCGGAAGACCAGTCAGTACTCTTAACCACTGAGCCATCTCTCCAGCCCTGGGCCTCACCTTTTCAAAGAACCATGGCTGCTGAGGTCCTTTCAAGACCAGCATCTAGTGCAGAAGCTATGGTGTGCACTGGTGTGAAGAACCCTAAGTAAGTTCTGTTTATCAAACTATCTTTATACACCAAACAATGGTCAATACAAGCCTGGCCTAGCACGTAAGAGCGTGCTGTCTGTAAGCACTGTAGACACTATGCTGGGACAGAAGCTATTCAGAACCCAAGTGGACCAACACCTCCTTAACAAGGAATGCTTTTTCCTACTAAACAAGCACCAAACATAATACACAGCATTCAACTGAACACTTTAAATTATTTCCATATTGACTATTTATGAATTAGAGTATTTCATGAGGCTATTAATATCCTTATGCAATCAGCAAAGGAGAATAGGTAATACATTCCCAAAATAAGTAAACACACAAAGTATATATTTGTTCCTTGTTTTTCCTATGTTTTGTTGCGTTGGTTTTTTTTATAGCATAATATTTATAGTAAGGTCTAATTTTCAGTAGGGAATTTAATCCCTGAATTAAAACAAAATTAGTCAAAAGGATTCTTTCTCACTATCTAACACAGGATTTCCAAACTTCATAGTTTATTCTTGGAATGTTCTAAAAATACTACAGGTAAAATTGATGATATAGAGTAGTTGTAATACCTAAAAGCAGACTTTTAAGTAAGTCATAAATATCCTGAGGCAATTTTTATTTATCTTTTTTATGTTTTATGTGTATTTATTTTATGTGTATGTGTGTATGCCTGGGTATATGTACCTGTACCATGTGCATGAGCCAAGGTAATTAAAAAAAATGTTTATTTCATGTGTATGTGTGTCTTGCCTGCATGCATACATTTGCACCAAGTGTATTCTTGGTATCCATAGAGACCAGGAGATGGTATCAGAGCCCCTAGAATGGGAGTTATAGTTGGTTCTGAGCTCTCATCAGAGTTCTGTAAATGAAACCCAGATCCTTCGAGAGGATAGCAAGTGTTCTTAACTGATGAGATATTTCTAAAACAAGATGATTTTATTTTTTTGACACAGGGTCTCATGTAATCAAAGTTGGTCTCGAACTTGCTTAGTGTTGTCAAGAATGACCTTGAATTTCTGATATACCTGCTTCGAACTCCTGAATGCTGAGCTTACAGGTATGTGCCATATCTGGTTTATCCCTATGTGGGATATCATGCTAGACAAGCACTCTAACAACTGAGCTACATCCTTAGCCCCACAAAAGAATTTTAAGAGTTTGTAAGAAAATCAACATGGCAATTTCCTAGCTCCTGGGGACTGGACCACTAACCAAAGGATACACACGGAGGGACCTATGGCACTGGCTTGCATGTATGGCAGAGGATGGCCTTGTTGGATATCAGAGGGAGGAGAGGCCCTTGGGCCTGAGGGTGTTCAATGTCCCAATGTAGAGGAATGCCAGGGTGAAAAAATGGGAGTGTGTGGGTGATTGGGTGTGGGAGCACCCTCATAGAGGCAGGGTGAAGTGGGATGGGATAGGAGGTTTCCGAAGGGGAGACCTAGGAAGAGGAAAACATTTGAAGTGTAAATAAAGAAAACATCCAATAAAAAATAAAAAATAAAATAAAAATGCCAGTGCCCATGAACAATCTTGAAAAGAAAAGTGTCAGAAAAGGTTCATACAACCATGCTGAGAAACATATGACGAGAAGAAATTACTCGATGTATTTTACTTGTAATTAACATTGCCAAGCTCCATTGAGCTAGTTCTTCTCCCACTGCCCAGCTAACAAGTTCCTAACTAACAGCACTTTAGATATTTGGAAGTAGTACCTTGTGGGAGTGGTGACAATGGATGTGTCAAGAAAGAAAGAAAGAAAGAAAGAAAGAAAGAAAGAAAGAAAGAAAGAAAGAAAGAAAGAAAGAAAGAGAAGAAAGAAAGGGAAGAGAGAAAGAGAGGAAAGAGAAGAGAGGAAAGAAAGAAAGAAAGAAAGAAAGAAAGAAAGAAAGAAAGAGAGAAAAAGAAAGAAAAGAAAGAGAGAGAGAAAGGAAGAAAGGAGGGAGCAAGAAAAGGAGGGAGGGAGGGAGAGCAGGAGGAAGGAAGGAGGAAAGACAAGCAAGAGAGAAAAAGAGAGAGAGAGAGAGAGAGAG
>JADRCD010208624.1:0-18228 GCA_019843815.1 Montemys delectorum | reverse complement strand
GATAGAGGGAGAGGGAGAGAGAGAGAGAGAGAGAGAGAGAGAGAGAGAGAGAGAAGAAATCCTTCAGTTGCTCCCTTTCTATGAGAAAGGAAATTCTTCAATTGCCCCTTTCTATTTCCTGTGGCAAGAAGAAAAGGTAAAAGTCATATGCAAAAGACATCATATAGAAGTTTCCAGAAACACAATCTACAAGCACTGTACACAAAGTTATACTTTTCAAGGATCAGATCCTAAAGCCAAAAGAAATTCATTAGAGAAGATATTTGAAAGACTGTGGCCCGAATGCCTAACTGTAAATGCTGGTCATGGGGATAGGATGTGAGGAGACTTGATAAATGGGAGCCATTGTTGCTCTTTGCTCCCACCAAGCCAAGCCCCTTTGCAGAGCCAGCACACACTTCTTGAAAGCCTAGTATTTGCCTGAAAGCTCTCGAGTGAAGAGCTTCCCCTCTGTAAATGACTCTGGTGGGGATCGGAACAATCCCTTCTTCTTTGTGGTTACAGGAGTAGAATGCTGTCGGTTGAAAGTGAGTGGGATATGCACACAGTTTTGGGTACAGTTTGTTTACACGTCATACTTCATAAGAAGGTTGCCCCCGGACACATGGGTGAGACTCGTTCAAGGAAGGTCTTGTACAGAAGCGGGATGAAACTGCCCTGCCCATTCCCCGAGAGCTCATTGAGCTAGAGAAACCAAAGGTTAGGGAAAGATGACTTGGCATGACTCAGGTGGAAGGAAGCCGACAGAAAGGAAATCCCCTAGCTTGTTTTGCTAGGTCAGCAGTCCTCTAGGCTGGAAGCAAGAAAGATTGTGATGTGCTGAGGTAACCCTTCTCTGACTCAGTCTTGTCCACACCCATGCCAGACAGTTTCTTGAATCTTCTCTTGAGCAAATACAAGAGTTTTGCAGTGAGTCCTTATTTGAACGTTGTGTTTCTACCCAGCAAATGCTTTCCTTATCTGTTTTTCTTTATTTCTTTTTTCCCCCTTTCTTGAAATGCCTCCAGTAACAATACAAAATGTCAGGATATAAAACAAAGAAACAACTGATAAGGTCTATTCCTCTTTAAATCCTAAGCATTCCCCCAAGTGAGACGTCTTTCTAAGCCAGTAAATACTTGGGAAAGTTTGATGAAGGGCAACAGTCAAAGCTTTCCAAAGCAGAAGAAACCTATAAAATTTTTGTCATCAATTGCTCACATCTGTAGACTGGGAGAAAACAACGAAGGCCTGAAGAGCAATCGTTACTTGCTGGGGTTACAGTAAAGCAAGATATGAGGAGCTAGATTTTAATGGTTTGATTACAAATCTTAGTGTTTACAATTTTACAAATCTAGAAGATGCCACAGACCTTATAGGGCACAGAGTTTTTCAAACTTACAAAAATCTCAGATTTTTAGAATGCAAAATAGCCCAAATGGACTTGTCCTCAGTTTGAAAGCAGCTCACCTCAGGCTGTAGCTCCAACCGTTAGCCTCATAGTCCTCCCCCAGAGTCTCCTGGAGGTTTGCTCTGTAACAATTTACAAAGCACCAGTGTTTCGCAGTGTTCTCATTTAACTATTGAGAATGCTAAGGGCCACTGAGGAGAAAGTGGAGGCTGAGTGTTCAGGAAATCAGAAGCCAAGTAAGTCACTCCTCGTGCCTTGACAACTTTGGAACCAAAGCAGATGTCTGCATTTAAACCCTGGGGGACAAAGCAAGGGAAACAACTGGTTGTGCACTTCTTCAAGGAGAAGCATACAGACCACATCTTAAATCAGAAGTGGCAGGGCCTAGTGTTACTATACTGGAGACAGAAGTTGCAGGGCTCCATGTGCTAAAACCAAACTCAAAGTTCTCAGATCAGACTTTGCACAGAGCGTGCATGCAGTTGAAGTGTGGACCTCTGAACTGGGGTAATAGAAACCACACTACCCGACTCCTCCCCTTGTGTCTATTTTTATGACTTTTAGATTGTATACTATAAAGGCAGCAGAATACATATGAGGAACTTTCAGTTGCTCATCATTCCTAAATAGTCAGATTTCATGTATGGAACCTAGGACTGTATTTGTGATGATCTGGTTTTTCATGACGTGCATATCTGAAACTCGAATTCCAGGTCCTAGGAGAGGGCAGCAGTAACTGCCCACCGCAGGGTTCACTGCACTGAGCACTGGAAACAGAGACTGTTAAAATGCTGCTATGCAGGGAAAACGAGCACGACTTTACAGCATGCAGCAAAACTCAGGAGAAGCAGCAAGGGTTCATTTATTAAAGAGCAGCAGTGAGTCACCTAAGAGCCCCAGGTAGACCAGCTGATGCTCCAGATGTTCTGAGGAATTTAAATAAATCACGGAGGCTGGTGAAGTCCGAGCTTCCCTTTGGCATGTCCTGCTCTCCAGCATGGCTTCAGATCAAAGGAAACAACTCACCAGTCAGATCTCATCATCGTGAAGCAAGCTTCATATCCACCTCAGTGTTTGAATGAGAACATCAGTGTCTCTGACTGTCAGCTGGAATACTCGAATGTAGATCTTGAGAATAGTAATTGCCCTTTATATGAAGATCACTGTTCTCTCTGGAGCTCAGTGAGGGCCAAGTCAGGGTGCAGCTCACATTTGAGGCATGGGATAGCACTGTAGCACCCCCACGGGACTGTGTGACAATAAAGTCTCATGGAAAACTGGAATCTCTGGAGACATGTGCCTATTTGGGTACCTCTAGTATCTTAAGGGGGTTAGAAATGCACATGGACTCTACAGATGACAACCGTTCCTTAGGAATGGATTGTTAATGCTTAAGAACAAAACGGTTCTGACTTTTGTTTGGAAGGCCCTGGAGTGATCTAGCATAGATGTAAGTAGGCAAAGTAAATGAATAAAGATAAAATAAATGTTATGAGTGCAATGATACAGAGTAAATTACAATCAAGTAATTTGAGGAAATGTATGAACAAGAGAGAAGATGGAATAGGTGAATGGCTTTGCTAAAGGGGAATCCATGGCATTGGGAAGGAAACATGAGAGGGTCTGTTTCTTCCTCTCTGGGGGTCTGCGTCTGACCCTTAAGTGAATCCACACTGGAATCGGCCACCTCCTGAATGGGCCTGGTATCATCAGACCTAAAAGGTCAGATGGAGCCATTCCATTTTGCTCCAGTTTTGTGTGTGCACACTGTGTATGTGATTTGTAATCTTGTTACTGTTATCATGGACTCAACACTAATAAGAAATGGACTCCTTTCCTCATCTATAAAGAAAGATATATAATTAAGAAGCCTTAATCCAGAGGTTATAGTCAATTCATTTATTCTATACTTATTCAACAAATGTTTATCAATCTCTTAGTAGAACCAGGTCTTTGGAGATCTGGCATGAATGTAAGTAAGCAAATTGAATAAATACAAAGCATAGCTTCCTGAGTTCCTGAAATGGTCATGACTAGGGGTGTCATAGATAGTAAGGGAGCAGGAGGCAGGTGTGGCCTGGCTCTAGAGACAGTTCAGAGGTCACCTAGGCAAATCGTCACCTCCATTCCCAGCCTTCTGCGTGGAAAACAGGTTATACATACCTTTCTTTGTGTGTGTTTAACATTCCTGGTTTCCCTGATGCTTATCTGTGAGCACAAGAACCTCTGTGTCCGTCCCCGGCATAGATCCACATAGGAAAAAGAATGGTATGAGTAAGCAATATAGGAGGCACACAAACTTTTTAAACTAGAAATAATTAAAGAGGTTTTACGATGATTCTTTTCTCAGACAGATGACTCTTTTGCTGGGATAAAAGACCGGGACAAAGAACAACTAAATGTAAAAAAGGCATATATTTTTGTTTTGGTTTGGTTTGGTTTGGTTTTTGTTTGTTTGTTTGTTTGTTTGTTTCCAAGACAGGGTTTCTCTGTGTAGCCCTGGCTTCCCTTGAACTCACTCTGTAGAGGCTGGTCTCAAACTCAGAAATCTGCCTGCCTCTGCCTCCCAAGTGCTGGGATTAAAGGTGTGTGCCACCACCACCCGACAAAAAGGCATATATTAACTCACAATTCTAGGTTAGTGTACTGGCTAGTTTTGTGTGTCAACTTGACACAGGGTGCAGTTATCATAGAGAAGGGAGCTTTAGTTGGGGAAGTGCCTCCATGAGATCCAGCTGTGGGGCATTTTCTCAATTAGTGATCAAGGCCGTAGTGCCCCTTGTGAGTGGTGCCATTCCTGGGCTGGAAGTCTTGGGTTCTATAAGAGAGCAGGCTGAGCAAGCCAGGAAAAGCAAGCCAGCAAGAAACATCTCTCCATGGCCTCTGCATCAGCTCCTGCTTCCTGACCTACTTGAGTAGAGGAAGTCCTGACTTCCTCTAGTGATCAACAGCATGTGGAAGTAAGCTAAATAAACTCTTTCCTCCCCAACTTGCTTCATGGCCACGATGTTTATGCAGGAATAGAAACCCTGACTAAGACAAATTGGTACCAGAAGTGGGGTATTCCTGGGACAACTTGACCATGTTTTGGGGAGGACTGTGGAAGGACTTTGGAACTTTGATCTAGAAGAACCACTGGTTGTTAAAAACTCTGTGGGATGCTCTGTAGGAGCTTAGAAGATCATATTGAAAACAGTGCAGAGATGGAGGCCTAGCTTGTAAAATTTCAGAGGGAAGATTAAAGACTCTTATCAGGGCCATATTGATTTAATTGTGAAGATTCTATGGTTCTGGTTATCTGGGGCTGAAGTATCAGCTGTGATTAACAAGATACCAGAACTACTAAAGTGAAAACTTTGCATTACTGGGACTATTGATGCTGGTTATCTGGAACTAAAAAATTAGCGATGATTAAGAAGAGAGACCAGCATCATTGAGGTGACATCTTCTGGGTAGTGTTTTCTGAGAGCACAAAGAGGCTATGTTCCAGAGACAGCCAAAGTTGTACCTTGTGCTGCAGCAGGACTTGGTAATGTGTAAGAGTCACCCAGGTGGTACTGATTTTGACAGCGTGAAGGGGTCATGAAGAGCAGCTGAGGCTCAGCACAGTGAGAGGCCATGGAAGGCCATTGGTGGAAGGTGCAGCCTCAGTTTGCAATTGATGGCCCAGGACTGAAGGTGTCATGCAAAGGAGTTGAGGCTTGGCCACAGAAAGACAGTCTATGAGAGGCTATTGGTATGAGAAGCTATTGGTAATGCCTAGTTACAGCAGTGTTTTGGGAATGCCAGTACCATGCAGTGACCACCAAAGACAGCAACAGCAATGGAGTACAGGCATCTGGAGCCCAAAAGACAAGATGTGTGCTACAAAGGGCAGAGCTGGAGAAGGGACCAAAGCCCTTAGAGGAGCCCAGAAGATCATGAGTTGGATCCCAGACATTGGTTTTGCTTTGATTGTGACTGTACCCTGATATTTTTCTCTCTTGAAGGAAAAATGTATTTTAGTGGAGCCCACAGTTAAGAGACTTTGAATTTTAAAAGATATTAGACATTTTAAATTGATTGAACTTTTAATATGTAAAAACTGTGGGACTTTAGATCTTGGAGATGAATAAGAACATAAGGGTTGAGGCTTAATAGTGATGTGTTTGTGTGTTAAGTTGACAAGGGGTCAATTGTACTGGCTAGTTTTGTGTGTCAACTTGACACAGGCTGGAGTTATCACAGAGAAGGGAGCTTCAGTTGGGGAAGTGTCTCCATGAGACCCAGCTGTGGGGCATTTTCTCAATTAGTGATCAAGGGGGTAGAGTCCCTTGTGGGTGGTGCCATCCCTGATCTGGAAGTCTTGAGTTCTATAAGAGAGCAGGCTGAGCAAGCTAGGAGAAGCAAGCCAGTAAGGAACATCCCTCCATGGCCTCTGTGTCAGCTCCTGCTTCCTGACCTGCTTGTGTTTCTGTCCTGACTTCCTCTAGTGATCAACAGCATGTGGAAATAAGCTAAATAAACCCTTTCCTCCCCAATTTGCTTCATGGCCACGATGTTTATGCAGGAATAGAAACCCTGACTAAGACAGTTAGAATATATCATTGTAGGAAAGTCATGGCAGCAGTGACTTGAAACAGTCACATCATATCCACAGTCAAGACCAGAGAGAAATCAGTGCATGTGTGCTTCTCTCCCATCAGCCTCCTTGCTACACTTAGGGATCTGGAACACAAATCCACGAGACAGTAGCATTCATAATGGGAAGGTTGCCCACTTCAATTAAAGGAACCAAGACCCCAGGTGGTGGTAGCATCTGCCTTTAATCTTACCACTCAGAAGACAGAGAATAAATAGCCAAGCCTACACCAAGAAACACTGTCTGAAATGATGGGGAAAAAAAAAAGGCAACCAAGATAATACCCCATACCCCACAGACAGGCCCATCGGCCAACAGGATCTAAACCATCCCTTTAAACTCTCTTCTCATATGATTCTAAATTGTGTGTCTGAAGCTGAGAATTCAGACTAAGCACTACAAGAAATGACACGTTTCCTATGAAGAGCCATATTAGCCATATGTGGGCTAGTCCGTACCTCTTTGAAACAATTTGATCGATCTAACTCTTATATCCTAAGAAGAACCACAAGTGGTCATACATAACTGTCACCCAGCACATGGCAGTTGAGGCAGGAGGATCTTGAGTCCGAGCCCCACCTGAGCTACAAATGGAGTCTTATCAAGAAACAATTTAGGCCACTCTATATTAATACATCTATGTTCAACTAAAATTTATTTATAGATAGTAAACCTTAAAATTTAAAATTTTTACATTATCATTAAATATTCTTCATCTATTTTAACTTACAAAAAAGTTTAAAATCATTCTTAATTTGTGGACAACACAAAGGAAGTTGGAAGTCAGGCCTGTTCTATAATATGCCTTCAGTCAACTCCTGGCTGTGTGGCTCAGGGACAAAGCTTTGCTGGTAATCTGAAGAGAGGTTGGTACTGCATCTCTGCCCAGAACATCTGGGTTAGGGGTATAGCTCATTGGTAGCAGACATGCTTTGACATGTCAAGTTTCTGGGTTCAATATCAGACACCCCCAAAATATAAAAAAAAAAGTGATAGCTTCATGGATGAGGGAAACCCAATTATATGACATACTGAGAATAAAAGGGGGAAGAGGGAAAAAGGAAAGGAGGAAGGGAGGAAGGGAGGGAGGGAGGGAGGGAGAGAGAGAGAGAGAGAGAGAGAGAGAGAGAGAGAGAGAGAGAGAGGCAGAGACAGAGACAGAGACAGAGACAGAGACAGAAGTAATCAAACCATCAGATCCCTCAGGACTCCATGGTGCATATAAAGGCTTTCCAAGGAGTAAAATACTGACTTTGAAAACCTGCAAAATGCTTGAGCTATTATATGTGTGGGCATTGATCTCTGGCCATAAGGAGAAAAATATGGTAGGAAGGAATGGCACAAATGGAGCATAAATAATCTCTTAGCAGAATGTCAGACTCTCCCCCCAGTCATTGTCTCTTTAGAATAAGTTGGTTCTTTCCCCTTCTGTACAGTGACTTGGCAGAATGAGAAAAGAATCATATAAAGTCTTTGTGTTGATTAAAATGAGTTATCCTGTGGAAATGATAGCATTTTTCATTGAATGATTTAACCATATGTCTGTGTCATTGAGAACGTTGCCATATGTTTGCTAACCAAATGTCATAATTCATTTGGGTGGGATTTGTGCAGTGAACTCATGACTGAAGATGAATAAAACATTATGTATTTATATATACATTTAGAGTCTATTCTTCTAGGTCTTTCCTTACATTTGCAATGAGGTTGCAGTTGCTGCCATAGACGTGTGAAGTGGCCATCTGGGCAGTGTGATTGGAGAACATCCATAAAAATGATTGATGAGAAGAAATAGCCAAAAACCTCTTTGTATACCGGCTTTTGTGAACTCATACTTCCTCTGTGATTTCAAAGCTCGAGATGGAAAAAAAAAATAGAAAAGGATTACCTGCAGAGTCACCTCATGGAGCAGAGATTATTACTTCTGCCTGTGTTTCAGAGCTATGACAGAACTCCACGTTTTACCCAGATGCCTTGAAGAGGAACATTTCCTTCATGCTAAAAAGATACCCAGAGGACACGCCCATCTGCTGCTGAGCTGAATGTGTATAAGCCCCTTGTTTATCAGAAGAATCTGAAGTGTTAGTGAGAACTAAAATATGCCAAGAAAAGAAATAAAGGAAAATTATGACAAATAGCGTTTGACACCTAAAAGGCACAGCCCAATGTATTACATCAGTATGTTAAAAACAACCCGCAGAAAGACGGTTGTGGTTCCTCTTGCATGGGAAGGAGAATGCTGAATATCATAAAACATTTGGTGTCTACTTCACAGTTTTCTTCATTAGATAACCTCTCAAGTTGTATAGGAACTCACCACTGGGGCCTTACACCAATGCATATTTCAATTTTGAGCATCCTAGGTTTTATTGTGAGGTTTTGTAATTTTTATATAGCCTCAGTTAATAGACATCTATGTAAGATTTACATATGAAACAAATGACTTAAGTGTTTGCCCCAATGTTTATTTTTATTAAAAATAATAACTTCAAAGAACTCTATTGTAATCAGAGAAGTTAAGAAACCTGAAATGCAGGGAGACAGAACTGAAGGAGAGTTGTAAGAGAGGAAGAAGAGAATGGTTCATTTTTGTGAAAGAAATCTAGGTTGCTTCAGGGTGAGCTGTCCTTGGCGCTGAGCCTGCAGCAGCTGAAGGTATAGCAGTAGGTTGCAGTTTAATACAAGGGAAAGCAATATTTAGAACTGGAATGATCATTTGGATTCACTTCTCTAGTTCCTGTTTATAATTATAGAACAACAAACTTGCAAACATATATTTATCAAAAATATTTGACTTCAAACCTTTTCTGAAGCAGATATTAGTGTGACTCCCATCCTCTTGAGTAACAAGACAAAGCCTGAGGAACACACTCAAAGTCACATGTCAGCATCAGCATCGTAGCTGCACTGAGCCTGGTACTGACAGGACTCTTCCTCAGTTCGTGCTCTGTCTCTGCATTCATAATAATTTCTAAAGAGCTACTTAGTTTTATTTTACGCACATGAGTGTTTTGCCTGCATGCATGTCTGTGGGCCATGGTCCTACAGTGCCCAAGAGACCTTTAAAGGGCATTGGATTCCTTCGATCTGAACTTACAAGCAGCTGTGAACCACCATGTAGGTGCTGGGAATCCAATCCCAATTGTCTGGAAGAGTAGCCAGTGCTCTTAATTGCTGGGTCATCTCTCCAACCCCTGTAATCATTTTTCAGCAAAGACTCCATCATTTTCATTTAGCTTGACCCCATAATCTATAAGGTTGGGGAGATGACTCAGTGGCTAAATGCTTGTTCTGCAACTGTGGAGACTGAAGACAGGACTCCCATAAACACAGGGCATTCATTTACCTGCCATGCAGAGACAGGGGATCCCGAGGGGAACTTGGGTAGCTAGAATAGGCAGAATTGGCAAGATCTGGTTTCAGTGGGAGACCCTACCTCGACAAATAAAGTGGAGAACAATCAGGGAAGGCATTGTCCTATGACAAAACTTTTACTGGGGAGACAAGAAAGGAACTTGTATCAGCTTAGGACACCCCAAAACCTAGTTCTCTGCACAAAGATTTCTTTTCCCCAGGGAGACAAAGAATAAGGAATAAGAGACAAAGACAGGAGATAGAGGATGAGGGAGAAAGGAAAGGTAACAAGGAAGAGTGGGGATATATGTCATGGGAGGACTGCCTCTGGATAGAGAGGAGACATGAGACACATAAGAAAATGGTAGCTCATAAAGGGAAAAGAGAAAACCCTGTGGTAGGATGAGGTGTTTAATGTTAATTGGGCCTGTTAATTAGATCAGCCAAAGGGGGCTTTTGATTGCTGGACTTCAATATGTTGATAGCTGAACCTTGGTAGTCAGTCTTAGGAGGAGGACATGGCCAAATAAGGGAATGGACTTTGGTAGTTAGCTGTAGGTTTTTAGCAAGGCAGGGCAAATGGAGAAGGGCAAGGCCTGCCAGAGCCAGGCTCCTCACGCTAGGGCTGGCTAGAATCCCTTCAAGATACATTACACTACTCACCACAGAGAGAGAACCCACGACAGAACAGAGTGAGGATCACACCAAAGTTCAGGTTGGTGAACCAGTAAGCTTTATTGAGGATACCAGTAAAATATGGGTAAGGTTTACTTTGAGGAGA
This sequence comes from Montemys delectorum, assembly GCA_019843815.1. Taxonomy (NCBI): domain Eukaryota; kingdom Metazoa; phylum Chordata; class Mammalia; order Rodentia; family Muridae; genus Montemys; species Montemys delectorum. Next base: position 8,082 of record JADRCD010208624.1, on the reverse strand, counting down.
AAAAGAAATGACTCAAAGACAAATGCGTCATCACAAAAGTCCACACTGCACAGCCTGCAGGCTGCTCAACATGTTTGAAAGTGTCCTTTACAGGTGGCACGGTTGGTCTGACCCTCTTCCGTACATCTTGGCTGACTTCTGTTTCTTCCAGGCAGCTGGCCTGCCCTCAAGAGTGACCTTTATAGTTTAGCTAATCTGAAAGGGACTCTCAGCTTTTATTACCTACTGTTGCAGGGAGGTACCTAGTGAAGGCCCTAGTCAGTTTCAGGGACTTCCTAAAGCCATTTTGAGTTGTTGGCTGTCGTGTTTAAGGAACTTTTCTGCAGGATTGAATGTTTCAGTCTACAAGGAAACTGTTACCCAAGGGTCATCAATCTCCATTTTTGGCCTCCACAGACATACACCCATATATACATATACACACATATGTGCATACACGTATATACACGCATGTACATATGTGCATATGCATTTATATATATGCATGCATATATATGCATATACACACATACATATATATACACATGTACACACAACACACTTATGAAGGAAAGTAATAGAGTTCAACGAACCAAATGCTATTTCTATATGCTATTGTAGCCAAGAAATTAATGTGATAACTGGACATAATGCACAAACATAACTGCATGTGTGTATATATATGCTTACACGTTTATACGATCTGTTTGGCAATTAAAAAGAATTAATATGTAGAAGTAGTGTAGAAGTAGGACAAGAAGTGGGTCTGTAATATATAAAAAGTAACATGGCATCAATAGTATGAGGCCACATAGCCAAGTTGACAATAGCGCTAGTGATGGTACCCAAGATTGGAGTGGTATGGGCAGTGGCAAAGGTCAAAAGATAAAGGTAAAAGGAAATCAGAGGGAACATTGTAACACTGTGAGTACATGGCATGTAGTCATCCTTACCAGACACTCCCTATTTCAGAGGCTTTGGAAAGAAGATGCACAGTCACAGTAGACCCTTTGTACCAGACATTGCCAGGCGGCATCCTGATTAAGATATTTGTGAGTAAGCACAATGATTGTAAGTAACAAAATCATTCAGAAGTCATAGAGTGCCAAGGTAATGTCATAGTCAGTTCTGCTGGATGGCATGCATTCTGCCATGGTACTAGGAAAAAGCAAAAGACATGTAGGTTTTATTTTAATTATGCTAAGCCTAAGTAGAAGTCCTTCAAAGGTTAAAGATGTAAAATAAACAAAGTCATGAACAAATAGATTTTGGCAAGTACTCATTTTCTATGTCTAACGATGCTAACGTAGGGCTCATGTTGGACAGTTTCACATATGTTATCAGCTTCATGATTTGTATAAATATATATCCACTTATAGTTAGGATGTTGATATTTAAGGAAGTTTTATAAGTTGCATACTTTTATGTAACCTATTACTCAAAACTTTATCAACTTAAAGCAAGAAACATTTATCTCACTTGGTCTCTAAGGCCAGGAACCTTAGAATAGGTGAGCTGGGTAGTTGTATCCAAGGTTTTTTGTGGTTACCATCGATAGATAATACTGAGGATTAACTTCTAGCTTCTCTGATTCGGTTGACTACCAGGTTGGGTAGATTACACACAGGGCCTATTTAAAAGTAGTTGATTGGATATCTGGAAGACATAGAGGCTGGCTTTATCCAAGATGAGAAATTCAGGAGAGGCAGAAGCCTCAGTCTATAATGCTGCCGCTTCTTAATGTTCTGTTCATCATTCTTGCTAGCCATGATGGATTATGGGTGAAGAAATTCAAATGTGAGTATAAAAAGGTAAGACACATGGAAGTTATTCTGAGTACTAGTTGTCACAGACATTAAGTTATCTCACATTTTTGAAGCTAGACATTCACATTTTAAATGAAAGTCAGTGAGGCTAAAAGTCCTGGGTTATCTCTATTTCATGAGGTTTTAGAAATCTGGAATCAAAATGTAAGGTTTTTTTTTTTTTCTCAGTTTTGTGGAAATCTATACATTAAGTCCTGATTTGGAATGAAGCTTGTTAATGGAGTATTTGCTGTGAACACAGTGCTGAGTTAGAGCTTTACTATCATAGGCGAACAAACAAGTCTTCGCACGATTTATAACCAATCTAAAAATAAATCAAGGTTTGTAGAGTGTAGTTTGTAATGAAAAATAAGAGATTGCACCCATCTCTTACATGGAACCTATTGGAGAAGCAGAGGGAAATTCTTTCCGGCTTTAGTTGAAAGACTGTATCTCTGAGACAGGTTTGGGATTTGATGTTGGCGGGACAGGCTGGCTAGTTCAATACTAGTTTCAATGTGTTTTTCTTTAGGACTAGTTACAGTGTGTTTTTCTTTAGGGCTAGTTTCAATGTGTTTTTCTTTAGGGCTAGTTTCAATGTATTTTTCTTTAGGCTTCTCCTCCCATTGTGAAAGGTGAAAAGGGGAAAGCTAAGATTCTTAGCTTCCCTTGCAGCTGGAAGTAGAATCACTGCAGGTCTAGTCAAAGAACTTTGAAAGTCTGTGAGATTTGCAGTGTATGAAAAGACAGAAGACCTTCCTTATATAAACTTTATCTTGATATCCAAGCCCATCCTTTTTGTCATAAAAGCTGACCTAATTTCTAATTTCACTGAGGTCTCAAACTAAGTCAAAAGCCCTCCAGTTATAAACTTTTTGTCATACGCTCCATCAAGGTTTGTTTAGCACTCTATCCCCTTGTTTGGGTTTCCTGTTCCTTCACGTCACAGACACTCCTAATCCTCTTTGAGAGTTCACTTTAGAAGATATTAAACGTAAAGCCAGAAGAACTGTACTTGGACGGGGCAGGGGATGCTGAGAGACATATCGGGGCTTATTGAGTAATCCTTTCTAAACAGTATCTTGTGTATCATAATTTCCTTCATTAAGCTGCTACAGGGATAAGGATAATCATACATTGTTATTATTACTATTACTATTATTATTGTTTTCATTGTTACTGCAACTGTTGTCATTTTACCTTAGTTTCTTCTAAAGCCCAGTGGGTAAGTCCAGACCCCCTTTTCTTTTCTTCACAAATAGCATTTAGAGCCTACAGGCTTGCCCTGCTGGCCCTTTTTCTGGACAGCCTTCTTGGCTGCTTGGTGGGCTGACCATATTCCGGCCTTAGCTCATTATATTGAGGTTTTTCTACAGGTATCAACATCCATGACTGTCACTTTTGTAAGTCATTGCTGGCTGCCATGTCAGGTCTAGCTTCTCTAGCTACTTGTCCTGAACACCTGGCACCAAGTGTTTGGGAATCCATGCCCCGAGCATCCCTATGGTCTTGGGAGTTCACTCCTTGAGTCTCATCTTCCTGGGGGAAACTGTGTCCATATCAAGATCTTATGTCTGATATAAACCCTGTATTTAACTCCCATCTCCATTTGAGGATTTCTGCTGTCCTGGGATCGCACTTCTAAGCTCGAATCATATTTTCCCAAAGGTGACTTGGACTATTATAAAATGGCACAGGGCTTCTTAAATTTTGCTACATTTTCAAACAATTTCTGCCTGAGAAATTTCTAAGTGATTTGGGGGTATATAAGAATGTAAAATGGATATGCAAATAAAACATTTATTGATATCAAAACATAAATTCATCTTAAAATAGTTCTTGTTATACATATAATTTACCATTTGTTATACATGAAAGCAAATTTCCATAGTAATGAGATGAATGTACTGGGCTTATTTTTACATTAAGAATTAAATCTTTGTTGATTGCTTGATACTGCAGACTGCAGGACATAGAACATCTTCAGTTGGGTTTTTTTTTTTTTGAGTTAATTGATTTTATGATCATCAATTCTGAGAACATTGGTTTTTAAAAAATACATCTTATAAAATGACAGAAATAATTTTATTTAAGTTGTTGTAACTTCCATTCTAATCCCAAGCCAAAATTCATTCAGCAATATTTTATGACACTCAATTCAGCAACTCAGATAGCAGTTTATAAAATTATGCATTCTGACATTATAACCCAAAAACTATACAAATTGGTCCTCACATGCAAAAAAAGATGGTAGGGAAATATCAAAAGTTGTTTCCCATACTTAAACTATACTGCTTCTATATGAACATTCTATATATGTATTATATACAGTATATATACAATATACATTACATAACAAACATAATCCATAATTAAGATTAAATTTAAAATATTAAATTAAAATTAAAAATAACCAGAAAAGAAATAAAAATAATAAAGCCTGGCTAATGCCTTTGATACTTTTGTAAAAATAGCAATATAAGCATTTATAAATTATATAAACTAAATTTCATCTGTTGATTTATACTCATTATGTGATTGCCATTTTCCCATTGATTGTAGCCAAAAGTGTAACTGTCTTTCAAAAGACTAGTAGTTCACTTTTATTTAAAGACAGTATGGCAACAAAAAAAGGATTTTTTTCCCCTTCTCTCCTCTGTCTCTGGTTTAGAAATTGACAAACCATAGGTTTCCATGTTCAGTAAAGACCCTGAAACATATACAATAATCTTGCAACTGAGCCAAGGCAGCTTCTGTTTCTGTTTGTCCACATTGCTTCCCAGGAAGGTCTACAGAAGGCCAAGTGTGCTGTGCACTCGGAATCGGATTTGGAGCAACGTGGTGGAACACAACATAGAAACTCTGAGGATGCTTTAAGGAAAAGTTTGGTCTTAAATAATGTCAGTAAAAGTAACCTGATTTCCAATAACTTTCATAGTTGAGAATAAGCTATTTCCCAAACATACTGGGATAGAATTTGGGGAAAGTAAGGGGCAGATTTCTTTTAAGCCTCTGTAAGACTCAGAGAAAACAGAGAGAAGCCTGGGTGCATTCTGACAATGAGGGCAGAAATGTGTGGGTAATACAGAAGTCACTACCAGTGCTTTGAATGGCGCTGACATCTCAATGGGCACTGCTAACCACAAAGGAGGAGATCATCTCTGGAGAGTGACAGAACCCCTGGGAAGAATGTGCCTAAAACTATTGACTAACTAGCTGATTATACAAACAGGCAGCCATGTCCAGCTACTCCAGAGGTCATGAACCTGGGTGTGCATTATTCCACATTCAGGAAAAAACAGTAAAAATAGTCCTAAATAGTTTGGGTCGGGGACTTTGTCAATAAGGCAACTTCTGGGCAACTTTTGATTGTAAAAATATTAGAAAAATAGATATGAGATTCCCATAAAGAGATAATTAAATAAGAATAAAATTACTCACTAAGCTGGTATTTAGGACTTTTAAATTAATCCCTGTTTGCAGAATAAGTACAGAATATATAGAGTCTAAATTGAGCTATAAGTTAAGGCAGTCATGAGAGACCTAACCTTGTTCAGAAAACAATTTTTATAAAGACAAATTTTTATAAAGACCATCAACCAAAATATTAAGATATGTTTTAAATTACTCTTTTTAATTTCCTACTTTTCTACATATCCTTTCCTTTTTATGACAAGGATCTACTGCATACATAATAAAAATAAAAATGGATGTATTAGTCAGGGTTCTCTAGAGTCACAGAACTTATGGGTAGTCTCTATATAGTAAGAGAATTTGTTGATGTTATAGTCCAACTCCCAACAACGGTCAGCAGCAACTGTGAATTGAAGTCTGAGAATCTAGCAGTTGCTCAGTCCAACAAAGCAAGCAGGTGAAGAAGAGAGAGCACAAATCTTCCTTCTTCCAATGTCCTTAAATGGAGGTCTCCAGCAGAAGGTGTGGCCCAGATTAATGGTGTGTGCCACCACGTCTGGATCTGGGACTTGCTTTGTCCCAGATGACCTTGAACTCAGAGATCTCCCTGTCTTAATTGTCTGGGATCCACAGCCACTATGCTTCAAGATCTCCATGCCAAGATCCAGGTCAGAAATTTGTATCTCGCCAGACAGTGGTGGCTCATGACTTTAATCCTAGCACTTGGGAGGCAGTGGCTGGTGGATTTCTGAGTTCAAGGCCAGCCTGGTCTAACTACAGAGTGAGTTCCAGGACAGCCAGGGCTACTACACAGAGAAACCCTATCTTGAAAAACCAAAAAAAAAAAAAAAAAAAAAAAAAAAAAAAAAAAACAAAAAACAAAAAAAACAAAAAAAACAAAAAAAACAAAAACAAAAACAAAAAACAACAACAACAACAAACCATATCTCTCAGCCTCCAGATTAGGATCACAGGTGAGCCTTCCAATTCTGGATTGTAGTTCATTCCAGATATAGTCAGGTTGATAAGCAGGAATAGCCACTACAATGGATATAGGTATTTTTATTACTGTAGCAATACCTCAAATAACATAAACATTTTGTGTACAACATCCAAGAAAAACTACTCACAATGACTAATTGTCTGATAGTATAGTCAGGCTTCATTGTGGCTTAGCATTCCTTTGATAGGAGGGGAAATGAAAAGATCACCTTGGTGACAATTTTCTTGAGCTCATTTAATTTTCTCTTTGTATTGGATTTTTAATTACAATGGTCAGAAATGTATTTCTAGTACACTTCTATACACTTGAAAGATTTATAGTTCATTTTATAACCATGTTATTATATGTGTTGTAAAAAACAAAACAAAACAAAAAACCAAAAAAAACCAAAAAAACAAAACAAAACAAAACAAACAAACAAAAAAGCCCTGCAGACATTTCACTTGATTTTGATCTGACATACTTGAAAGGAATTATCACCATCTACATTTTTGAGAATGTGAGTTGAGATGTTCATAAATTCAAGTACCCAAAGTTAACCACCCAGCACCTTCGAGCCATGTGCAGCTCAGACAGTGGGTGTGACAAGCAGCTTTGTTGCTTCTGGGACTCCCCACTCACACCTGGCTGCTCCCCTTTCCAGCAGGCACAGACACACTGACAGTTTTTAGTGATGCTGAGGTTGTTCGCAGTGCTTTGATTGGTGGATGTCAGCTCATCTTCGGGTTACCAGGCTTTCCTATCTCTTTCCAGAGGGAGGATGCTCCCTCTTGTGATCCATATTTTTAGATTCCCCTCTCCTTCTCCTCAGAAGCTGTTGTTCCTTGGACATCCCATTACTCAAGTTTCTATTTTATGTCTTTCGTCTTCATTTGAACAGTAAGCCAACACATAACCATAGACATGCTAAAAGAAAACACCAGCTTATGAAAATTAAGGTGGCATGAAATCCACAAAGGAAACCCAATAGGAAAAGGGCAAATTCAGAAAAGGAATATTTTTAAATTTTTAATTTAAAAGCCATTTAAAATCAAAAGCTAATCACAAATTAATGAAATTATTTCCAAGGTATATCTATAAATGACTAAGGAATATATATATATATATATATATATATATACATATATATGTATATATATATACATGACTATTATGTAATATGTGCAATACATATGTATTTTATATGTATAGTATATATGTGCAATATAGTACATAACAAATATAATTCATATTATTAAAAATAAATAGGAAATTAAAAATCAATTAATTGAAAATAAATAGGAAAGAGGTAAAAATAATAAAGCCTAGCTAATGCCTTTGACATTTGTGTAAGAATAACAATATGAGCATTTATAAATTATATAAACTTAGTTTCATCTGTTGATATATACTCAGTATTTGATGAGCAATTTCCCATTGATTATAGCCAAAAGTATAACTACATCCACTGACAGACTAGTAGTCCATTTTTACTTAAATGCATTCTGGCAACAAATAAGGATTTTCCTACCATTCCCTTCAATTCATGGTTTAGAAATCAACAAACCATGGGCTTGCAAGCCAAATGCAGTCCACCACCTGTTTCCACAAAGGAACTGTTACTGGCACTCTGCCAGGACCACTTATTTGCATGTTGTCTAAGGAGGCTTGTGTGCTAGATGAAACCTAGAAGTCATAAAGAGGTGTCGTGGCCTAGAAAACAACTTGACATATTTATGATGTAGCCCTTTACAGAAAACGTTTGAGGCACTCACTTATAATATTCAATGTACAACGTATTACAAATGTTGAATAACTAACAGTAATCTGTTGGTACATAGGAGGCTTTAGATGTATTTTCTTACAAGCATTACTAACAGGCCTGAAAACAACACAAAACCA
>JADRCD010208623.1:7981-27301 GCA_019843815.1 Montemys delectorum | reverse complement strand
CCAGCACTTAGGAGGCAGAGATGCGAAGATCTTGAGTTTGAAGTTGGCCTGATCTACAGAGTAAGATTCAGAACAGGCAACCTAAGGAAGTGAAGGAAACCATAGAAAACAGAAAGTAGGTGAAGATGAAACTGAACAGGGCCATGTTCCATCCCAAGTAAGCAGCAGGACTTGGCAGCTTCGGCCACATGGTTCTGGCTTTAGAGTCCAGAAGAGAAGAAAGGGGTTATGGAATCTCCCTCTAAGGAAAGGCCCTGAGGCCAAGCATGTGTCAGTGGTGTCCCTGCATGGAGTCCTAGAGAGGCCACTGTGTAAGCTGTTGCCATGGTTATGGTGTATCTTCACAGCAATAAAAGACAAGCAAGCTACCCTTCTCTACTGGCTCCAAATTCTGAAATGACTTCATGTCTGAGCATATGTTTTCACAGAAAGGATCCAAGCATGGAGGCTTGGATGGCTAATTCTCCCAGAGCTTGGCTACCTCTTGCCGTAACCCTTATTTCTCCAACCAAGTGTTGCCCCACAAGACCTTCTGCCTGGGTGGAAATGTTCCACTTCTGTCCAATCCACTGTGGACTACTGAACCCCTGGAATGTGAGTGAGTGACTGCTCACTTGGATTTTCAAGTTGTATCATTTTATTAATTCAACCAGACAACTGTGACACTATATAAGGCAGCATAGCTCTTGTGTTTGCTCATATTCATCAGAAGAACAACGGATGACGCACAGCATCATGTGATAGAAGAAGGTACCTTACCCTTTCCGTCAGAATCTTCTACCATTGGGTTTATTTCTACCATAGTTGCGTCATACTTCAGAAAAAGTTTATACAGCTTGATCATGTTTTCTGCTGCAGAGTCCACAATGTTAGAAGGAAATCCCATCTTCTGTGCAAGCTGAAAGTAATTTGTCTTGTTCAGTGGTAACTTGTATATGTCTAATCGCATTAAAATAGTACAAATAAAAACTTCATCATTTACAAAGACAAGCCAGAACTCGAGTTAAATCACTGAAAGAGCAGCTACTAAAGGTTGAAACAACAAACTTGCTGCTTCAAAATCTTAACAGGTATACCCATTTTACAAATCAGAAAACAATTCAGACTGGGTCAAGCGCTAGCCATTATTAGCCTAGCTCTCAGGTCCAGTGTTCTCTTCATAGCTTCCTCACTGCCTCCATCTAAGCTTACCATCAACCAAAACTGAAAAAGAGACATATGTGCTTGCTTTGGCAGCACACAGACTAAAACCTAAAACAATACAGATAAAAAAAAGAGACTTATATTTTATTAAAATGACATCTAAAAAGGTTGATAATCTCAATGGTCTAAACACTAACCAGAGTTAATAAAGTACCCTACTTTGCCTTTAAGGTACTGCAAGGCATATCTACTGGGCTAACAGAGAGGCAGTCAAAGGACACTGTCTCAGCCATTCAAAACTCAATTCTGACAGGCCCTAAAGACACAGGCATTTGAGCCTCTCGTCTAGAAGAGTTACAGAGGTGAGTAAAATCTGAATCAGAGACCTCTACGGAACATTTTAAACGACTAATTTCAAGGTCACAAGCCAGGAGTTGTAGGTCACACTTCCTATGGTGAAGCAAGTACACAGCCCTCTTGCAGTGTTGCTGCCAAGAGCTATACCTAGGACCTACTCTTGTGTCAAGTGCTCTACCACCAAGTACTCTCCCAGCTGGAACAATTATCAATTTCAAAAGTCCTTGAGAAAATTTGAAATAATGATACACAAAACAGGAGTCTGCTTAGAAACACTACAAAGGATTCTCTCCTCTATTTCAAATATTAAAGGTTGCAATATACTCCTGATGTTCAGGAGCAGAAAAATCTTAAATCTTTGAAGGTGAATATGATTTATATAAAGAGCCTAATAGCAAAAAAAAAAAAAAAAAAAAAAGTCGCTGACCAACAAAAATAGAATGTTTGACTGAAAAGCTTTCATAAATAAAAAAAAAAAATACAATAATGAGTACCATTTCACCATAAAGATTTTTTTTCTATAGACTTAAATATTTGGTAATTGCAAAATGATTTTCACCAATTTACTATGCTATTGCCAAGCACTGAGAGACACCTAGCTCTCACAAATCAAATACTTGCTTCCTCATCTGGAACTCGCTCTCTCGTCATCATTTTCATATAATTCGTAATAAATCATGTGTGCTTCTTGCGTATTTATTCTACTCATCTGTTTCAGCCACGGGTCTCACTAGAGAAAGCCCCTGCCCTGTGAGCCTTACATCAGTCACAGGCCTGCTGCTAGACTTCAGTAACTAAGCTTATTTTAACAATCTTTTCTCACAGCAACTGATAAGCCTGTGCTTATATCTACAGCAAACAATGTAGCTTACTTTTGCACATAAACCAAATAATTTAATTCAACAGCATCACTAGAAATAATATCAAGCAGTACTCAGACACACAGTATTAAACTCTGCAATTCTGTTTGGAAGGAGCAGAAGCTAGACAGAAGAGGAGGAAGGACAGAAAGCCGGCAACCATAAACAAATGTTACTGAGTGTACGTTGTAAGACAGCCAGCCTCTCTGCCGCTATATAGAATTTACAGGGGGGCCAGGGAACCTTTAAAATGACTCTATGAGGATTTAAAACTCAGACTATGAAAAGCAATGATTGATAATCAGCCCTGATTCTTTGATAAATAAACAAATTAAAAAGTGAGAAAAGGGGGACCTATACATTAGAAAAATTGATGCGGGACATATTAACTAGTCAGAGTGAAGGACCTCCTACAGATCTTGACTCAGACAACTTCTACAACAATGAGACACTTGAGGTATTACGAAGAATGACTGGACATATGCTGACCTTAAGGACTCACTGTTAATGGTACTGGATCCAGCAATGGCACAGTGACCTACATAAAAGCATTCCTGTCTTTTAAAGAAACACAGAATTCCTCAAGAAAACTATTGTAGACACTTTCAAAATGTTAAAAATACTGCAAATGCTTTCAAACACTGCAATTTTAAATAAGAAATTAAACTGTCTTAATTAGTGTTTTACAAAGTTAACTATCTTAAGTATTATAATTATCTAATTAAAAACTAAAGATGTTCCAGAACGTAACATACTGTCACGGCTTGTTCCTTTTTGATGCCTTCAACTATATCAATAGGTTCCTTTAAAATGGCTTCAGGATTCTCAGCAGCAACGTCTTCGATGTTAACGCCGCCTTGTGCACTTCCTATCAGTACAGGACCCTACAAGGGAAGGAGGAGACAAAGCATCAAATTTTATTTTAGACTCACTATGACTTTAATCTGTGCATTGTCAGATTTGGGCATCTACATCTCCACATCATATTTTCAATTTTCTTTGACAATATAACATATCTCCAGTAAGTAACCACTATAAATGTTTAACTGAAAAACAGAAAAGAAGCAGAAACAGAAAATAAAAATGACATCTTGCCTGCAAAGGTAAAAGATAAAATACACATATCTATACCAAATAAGTAAACATAATCAAATTCATAAAATATAACCTATGCATTTTTACACATAAAACTAAAGAGACATTAAAGTACTGCTTAAAGCGAAAACAAGAAACCACCTAAGGAAAAGTTTGCTGCTTTTCTGAGCTACTAGTCTTCTTGCAAGAAAACAAAACAAACCACCTTGCAAAACCAGCCCTGGCTAAGGCCACACACACTGTAAGAAGATAAGGCACATGTACAGACAATTCAATTATGAACTTTTAGTTCCTCCAAAAAAAAAAATCAATAAAATTACAAAACAAACATCTTGTAGATGTGCTAATCTGGTATGACTAGAACTAACCTAGTGACGTATAAAAATAGTAAAATTGTATTAATGTCTAGTGGCATATAAAAATAGTAATATCGTATTAATGTGTTGTGTTTTATAAAATGGTGGTGTAATGTAGTAGGAAGGAGCAGCTCAGCAGCCAGCCAAGATATCAATCAAGCCATGTGACAGACCTAATATAAAGAAAGTTTATCCTCAGGAAGGGAAGGAGACCTAGAAAGGGGGGGGGGGTAGAAGCAGAGAAAGGAGAACAGAGAAGTACAGAAAGAGAAAGAAGAGAGGAAGGGAGGAAGAGACTAGCAAGGACACTGGAGGGTGGGGGGAGAGCTATTGGCTTTTACTGGTGGGTGGAGATGCTAGCTGTTGCTAGGCAACTCTTGGGCGGAGCCTAGAGGAAATGCTAATATAATGAATAAGAAAATACAGATCAGAGCTAGAGAACTGACTCAGTGGCTAAGATGGTTGCTCTTCAAAAGACCTAAGAAGTTTCACTCCCAACCACCAACGGCCACCTGTCACTCCAGTTTCAGTGACATTTTATTTTACTTTATTTATTTATTTTTATTTTTTGTTTTTTTTTCCAGATAGGGTTTCTCTGTATAGCCCTGGCTATCCTGGAACTCACTCTGTAGACCAGGCTGGCCTCAAACTCAGAAATCTGCCTGCCTCTGCCTCCCAAGTGCTGGGATTAAAGGCATGCGCCACCACTGCCCGGCTTCAGTGACATTTTAAACAAGTCACTGTATTTTTATGTCATTATAGTATTTCAGTAACAAATAAAATGTAACTTGAAATAATGGTTTAGTCCCCCTTACTGGAAAATACTTAAAGCAACAACTCAAGGAAATCCATTTTTTAAGAGTTAACTCATATTTAAATAAAAAATGTATTTTCTATCATGTGGTTAGATTTTAATATATGTGGTAATGAATTATCTAGCTGGACTTTGTTCCAGTGTAATAAGTAACTTAAGTCTTCAGTCATCTTTATGGTCCAGGAAGGACTCAGAGGTCCTGGACCCCACTTTATGCTGAGTGTGGTGGTTTGAATGTATATGCCCCTCCCCCCTCCAGACTCAAATGTTTGAATGCTTAGCCTACCAGGAGTGGCACTATCAGCAGTAGGTGTGGCCTTGTTGAGGAAGTGTGTCACTGTGAGGATGGGCTTTGAGGTCTATGTTCAAGTTTACACTCAGTGTGACTCATAGTTGCTTGCAGATCAAGATGTAGAACTTCTTGCTCCTTCTCCAGCACCATGTCTGCCTGTACATTGCCATGTCTCCCACCTTGATAATGGTCTAAATCTCTTAAACTGTACACCAGCCCCAATTAAATATTTTCTTTTATAAGTGCTACCATGGTTGTGTTGCATCCGAGTCAGTTGGCCAAAGGCCACGGTACATGGCTCAATCAGGTGAGCAGAGGGTCACAGCTTTGAGCTGAATAACACCATGTGGAGGACAAAGATTTAAAAATTTAGTCAACTGCAGAGATAATAATTTAGTCATTCCTTCAACAATGAAGTCCCAAAAAACTCTAGATGGTAGTAGTAAGATTAGTAAAGTAGGAAACCAAAACCTCACCTGCCACCTCCCACAAGCATCAAGTTCTAGCGCCAATATCCAGTTGAAAAGGCCTGACAATTCAAGAAGCCAACCAAGGAGTCACTGCACCCAGAAACAGTTAACACTAACAACATGTGTACTAAGTGCTAAGAAAAGCCATTTCACTTCATCTGCATCAGCCACTCACTCCCATCCTGATTCAGGTTGGGACTAAAGGGGGAAACAGCCTTTGCCCCAAGGAGTAAAAAGGTGACACGTATGTCAATATTCTGGCTTTTCAGGGTGTTGTCCAGGGTGCTAATTCACTTCATATACAAATACAGCTAGAAAACCAGCAGAGTAGCTACCTGTGGCCACAGAGACAAGAAATGAGCTCAAAGACTGTGACGTACCAGAAAACTAGTGCTCTAGTCACAGACTGACACACAGGGCTCACTTTGACAGAGAAAAAGTACCAGCTCAGGATCTGATTTATATAACAAGGAACCAAAAGAAAAAAAAAAAAGTAACTAGTAAAAGTTAGATGAACTAAAAGAATAGGGATGCTGATGCTGATGCTGATGCTGATGCTGGTGAGGATGAGGATGATTACAGTTGAAGAAAGGCTTCTTATTGAAGGTAAGGAAACACATGCAAAGCAGTTTCTTTTCGCAGGCTGGGAGGTTTTAAAGTCTCTGTAGGCTCTACCCTCTAATTTAAGGTTGGTCAGTTTAAGGGTAGGATGGCTAATTAGCCCACAACTGTTGTGTAATCTGGCCTTGGACTTGTTGAGCCAGTCCATCAGCAGGGGTCCTATTGGCAGGAGAAAAGCACACAAGGCCTTAGTTTTAAGCTGCTAGCTTTTGTCTCTGTCAGGAGAACCAGGAGGGAGCCATCTTGGAAATTCACTATCTTTATTTTACCTGGCCACAGCTTGTCTCCCTATCTTTCTGCCTATCAGGTAATCTATCTACCTCCTAGCCCTTCAATCCCTCTCTCAGAGGTCACCTGATCTGCTGTTAGAAATTTTAAGGTGCAGACTGCTTTTAACTGCTTCCAGCTAAAGAAGAAGAGACAGCAGTCAGAATGCCTCAGACAAGAGCTGCTCTAAGCATCCAGTTAAAACTTTACCAACAGCAACATTCTAAAATATAAGACAGCCATTTAGTTACAGTGTGACAGTGATTTTAGAACACTAGGAAAAATAAAGTACATTAAGAATTGGACAGTTAAAAAGATGAACATTAACAAACTCTCAAGTGTACTAAATGGGAAGGAAGAGCAATTCAAATAACGACAACAACAAAATCAGCAGAAACAGAAAACATAGCAAATGATGGCACAAACAACGAAACCCAAGAAAAGTAGACAGAAGGTGAAGAAACCAGCAAGTCAAAGGTAAAGAAGGATGGAAGAGACAGAAACTGTGGGCCCAGACACCAGAGCAGTCCCAGGAAGCTGCCAGGCTGTCAGGGTTAAGAATCATGACACACTAAATCCAAGAAGTGTAACACTAGCTACTATAGAAAAAGAGGGTCACGACTCCGACCCTTTCAGGAGCTTTAACACTAGTAGGCATGTCTGCGGCTGCCAGTCGTACCACTTACTGCAGCTGGGAGCCAAGGACTACAGTAGCCACCAAGTACTGAGGCCATTAGCAGTTAAAGCCCAAAGCAATAAGCACCCAACCTAAACACAGCCTTAAGTTCCTGGCTTCTAAAGCCTGATGCAAGCCCCAGGTACTCAGGGCTTGGAGATAGAACCCTCTAGGCTGTAAAATACAGCTCTGGGCCCTTGAACACTCAAGGACTACGGACTACCAACTCTAGAAAAGCTTCTCCAAGCCTACTGGAAATTTATATCCAGGTAAAGAGAAAAGAACTCCGATCAAATACCTGGTATCAGTTTGCTCTTCAAGTGTTAGAGTCAGCAATAAAGCACAAGTCTGGGACAAGAAAAACTTACCGATGGGCAAGAAAACCTGATCCTTTTTAAATGATCATGCCTACATGAAGAACTGCTTATGAGGCCAGTGAGATGACTCAGATGGTAAAAGTGCTTGCTGCCAAGCTTGTCAACTAAACTTCAATCCCCAGAACCTATATGATTTAAGGAAAGAAATAATTCCCTAGAAGTTGTCCACTGACCTCTGTATGTATGGTCTGTCTGGCCTGGAGTGCACTAGCACATGTATCCACATAAGCACACACCCACCCAGATACATATGAATGCTGTGTTGGTTTGCATAGGTATGGCTTCTATACACTCAAGTGTGTGAATGCTTGGCCGATAGAGAGTAGAGGTGTGGCCTTGTGGAGGAAGTGTGTCACTGTGGGGGCGGGCTTTGAGGTCTCCTAAGCTCAAGCTACATCCAGTGTAATACAAAGTCTCCTCCCACTGGATGAACTCTCAGCTCCAGCATCGTGTCTGCCTGCCTACATGTTGTCATGCTTCTCGCCATTATCAGCTCCTGGAAGCTGATAATAGACTGCTCATCTGTGTGGCCTCCAGAATTAGTGACTTTTTAATCCACTACAAGTAAATGCTTTTCTTTTACACATTTCTTTGGCACCTGAGGTGAGACTGCAGGTTACTGAAGGCCTTTGTGGTTTTTGAGAAGAAAGTTTTCTTGGTAAAAACTCCTCCTTATCTTTGTTCTTCTTGAACCTTACTAGCTCTTAACATGCAGTAGTCATAAGGAGCTCCTAGCTGGGACACATCTCTGCCTTTGAATTAATCTGACATTTATTGAAAAGCTGTTAAAGACATGCTTTCACTGGATAATACTTTAAGGAGTATCTGCCTATTGTCCTTCCCTGTCTTACAATCAGGTAAGAAAAAGAGAAGAGGGAAAAGCACCCAAAAATGAAAATTGAAAATAAAATTACCTCTATAGAGATAAGATGATCATACACACAGAAAACCCAAGAACTGCACACACATAGAAAATTAGAATAATTTTAGCAAAATTTGATACAAAATTAGCAGGCAAAAAAAATCTGTTTTATTTCAATACATGAAAATAAACACCCTGAAAAGGCAACACGTCCATCTGCAATAGCACCAAGCTGGACAACATACATAACACTAAACGTAACCAAAGTAAAAGCTATAAAACATTGCTGAAGAAACCGAAGACACACAAAATATGGAAAGATACTGGCCAAGAGGTGTGATGAAGTATAAATGCTCCTACTAACCCAAGCAACCCACAGGCTGAATGAAATTCCTATTAAAACACCAATACCTAGGGTCTTTTTTTCCCTCCTCTTCGTCTTCCTCCTTCTCTTCCTCCACCTTTAAATTCATTTGCAATCTCAGTCATAATGGGTAAAACAGTCTTGAGAAATAAAAGGCTGGGGACCTCATCTTTACTGATTTCAAAATTTTACCACAAAACTCTAATGATCAAAACAGTATGAAGCCAAGTATGGAAGCACATGCCTGAAATCCGAGCATTTGGGAGCCTGAGGCAGGAGGACAGAGGCTGAGTCCAGCCTAAGCCACATGAATAGACCCTGTCTCAAGAAAGATAGTGTGATACTTGCCGTAAAGACCAACGGAATAGTACAGCAGGCCCAAACAATCTCTCACACATACATACAGTCACATGATAGGCAGCAATAGCCACCATACACAAAGGGTAAATGATGCTGTCTTTTTAAATGTAATGGGAAGGAAATATTTAGATGCAGAAGAATAAAACTGGACCTTTACCTTAAATCAGAGAGAAAAATTAATTCAAAATGAATTGAAGACGTAAACATATGTCCCGAAAGTATAAAAAAAAAAAAATTGAAGACCCTAGCATATGCCCTGGAACAAAATACAGAGGAAAGTTTTATAATATGAATATGACAATGGTTTCTTATAAATCATACCAAAAACATATGAAACAAAGGCTGTAACAGGTGGAATTGTATTAAACTTGAAAACGTCTGCACATCAAAGGAAACAAGCAGACAAAATGAAAACCAACCTAGAGAATACAAGATACTTGGAAATTAAAATATGGGCAAAGTACTGAATAGGCATTTCTCTAAAAAGATACACATATGGACAACAAGCATATAAGAAGACTCAGTGACATTAATTTTTACAGAAGCATAAATCAGAACCCCAATAAGGGGCCTGCATGATTCCCATACTAGGTAAAGACACGCACAACCAAGCCTGATAACCCAAGTTCAAATCTCAGTATTCACGAGGTGGAAGGAAGATATGCAAGCGCACACACACACACACAAATGATAGTAAGTGTACTTTTAAAATTTTGATAACTCACAGTGAAGTATCATTTTACATCCTTTAGAAAAGCCACTATCAAAAAATTAGGAAATAAGTATTGGCAAGGAAATAAAAGAACAGGAGCCCTGCACCAATTGATGAAAAACAGAGAAAACCTCCAAAGTAGGGTACTGGCATAGGATCCACTCATCTTGCTTGTATATTCTCAAAAGAACTGAAAAGGAAGGGAGGAGAAAGGGAGAGAGAGAAGGGGAAGAGAGGAAGGAGAGAAAAGGAAAGGAAAAAAAAGTATTGTCATATATTATCTATCATAGATAAAGACATTTGAAAAATGCAATAAGCCAGTCACAAAAATGCAAATGTTATATTTATACAGGCATCTAAATAGCCAAACTCTGAGAAAAAATGGTAGCCATCACCTAGTTAAGAGAAAAGTGAAGTGTTCAATAAACAGTTTCAATTTTGCAAAATAAAAACTTGTACAATCAAGCTATTTGAGCACAAGCTTATAATACCAGAACTCTACAGCTAAGGCAGGAGGATCACCCTAAATTCTAAAAAACCCACTTTAAGTAACAAGTTCAAGGCTAGTCTAGACTTTGACTCAAAAATGGCAGTGCCAGAAATCAGTGTCCAAGAAACAACCTTAGATACATATGCATGCATCCATAGATGGTAAACTTGAGTCATTTGATTTGACCATAATTTTAAATTTCTAAAAGTAAGAAACCCTCTAGATTCCAGAAACCTGGAGAGACCCCTTCTGGTTGTCAGTATTCTGCACATTGTCAGACAGCTTGATGGGAGAAGAAGAGACATGAAGACAATGAAGACAGCAACACAGGAAAATCCCTAATGTGGCATTACTGGGAACAATTCAAGCTTCAGGCCTAAGAAGCTCTTAGCCTTTCCCTGTGTATCTCTTCATCTGACTGCTTGTGACTTCTGCCTTATGGCTGGTAAACAGCATTAAGTACAGCATTCAGTATAGTTCTGTAAATTGTTCCAGGGAATTATCAAACTAGAGAGGATGAAGGGAGCCCACAGATCTGTGCCCAAGTCAGGTGTGGTGGTGCATGCCTTTTGTCCCAGCACTGAGGAGGCAGAGGCTGGTGAATCTGAGTTCAAGGCCAGCCTGGTGTTCAGAGTGAATTCTAGGACAGTCAGGGCTACACAGAGAAACCATCTCGAAAAATTAAATGAATGAATGAGTATATATTTACGCTAATAATGTTATTTTTGCTTTCATAAGCCTAAGTTCTTTGTCCCTCAAGAATCCTTGCCTTAAAATAAGTTTGAATTTAAAGTATAAAATAAAGATCTATTGGGCTAGAGAGATGGCTCAGCACTTAAGAGCACTGACTGCCCTTTCAGAGGTCCTGAGTTCAATTCCCAGCAACCACATGGTGGCTCACAACCATCTATAATGGGGTCTGATGCCCTCTTCTGGTGTGTCTGAAGACAGTGTACAGTGTACTCACATACATAAAATAAATAAATCTTAAAAAAAAAAAAAGTCTTTAAGATAAAGATCCACTTCAGAAAAACTGTTGGAATTGCTTTAGTGCCTTTTACACATCTACTTCAGGCAAAACCAAAGCTTGACAGTCAGAAAAAGCACTTGTTCAGCAGACTGTCAAGTTTTCCTAGAAAAATAAAATAGCAAAAGCCATCTGATGAATTCAGTTTTCTCAGAGCAGTCAATACCAAAAAGCAGTAGGCAAATGTCACATCTCACAAAGTGCTAGAGAGGGTAAGGTGATGTCTGTCAGTATGGCACACCAGCTCACAGACATGCCTGCCCAAGGATTCTCATGTGTTGGTACCAAAGCTCAGAGCAACCCCAACAAAAGCATAATAGTAACAAAAGGAGCCTGGAAGCCTGGCACTTCCTACACAGCCCAAATAACCCAACTCGAGTCTCCTGCCTTTCTGCCTGTTCCCTCAGTGCTGAGATTATAAGCATTTACAACTACACCTAGCCACGTATATTACTTTAATTCAATCAAAAATTACTTTGCTTTTTAGCTTTTTTGCTGAGTGACTTTTGGTATGGTTGGATTTTAAATGTACGGCCTTATCCATGTGTGAGCACTGAGCTGTATCATCAGTTACTGACTGATTTGCCTGCTCACCAGACCTATCCGTGGGATTTCCCCAAAAATGAGTCATACTCCAGAAAGCATGACCAGCTTTCTACCAATCTAAGGAGATAACAGAAGAGCCTTATCCCTCGCCAGCCTGGGATGCAGAGGGAAGCTCTGCCTCAAACAAATGAGCACCGTGGTTTTGGCCAAATGATTTCACTCCTAATAGTATTTTCAATCTGAATAATTATAAATACATTACTTTTGTAATTGAAATAAAAGCATGTTTCCATTAGTAATAAAGACCTAAATGCTTCTCTGAATATTCAGGTTTTTAAAACAAACTCAAATTTGATCTTTTTCCCAAATGCTGTGCCATACATATCTTAAATAACATTTACTCCATTTGCTACATTCACTACAATCAAGATGAGTTCTTCTGGGCAGAAGTTACAATCCTTGCACCCAGGGAGCTGAGGCAAAGGGACCCTGCATGTCAGCATGGACTACAGAGTGAGAGTGCTGCAAACCACATTTTTAAAGAAGGAAGAAGTCTGGACACAACAAGGATCCCCATAACCCAGTGCA
Source organism: Montemys delectorum (assembly GCA_019843815.1). NCBI lineage: Eukaryota > Metazoa > Chordata > Mammalia > Rodentia > Muridae > Montemys > Montemys delectorum. The sequence goes on along the minus strand of JADRCD010208623.1, from coordinate 15,024 downwards.
GGTGGAGACGGATGGGTCCCGGGAGCTTGCTGATCTCCGTATACCCCCATGGGCACACGTATCCCATATACACTTGTGCGTGCATGCACACAGCCACACATGAACACACACACCCATCAACTAATGAAGTAAAAGTAATAAAAAGAACTAAAATCTCTCTGGGTTTGTGCAGACACTTACATAACTAACAAGGTGATAGGTACTGATGTATACCAAGTGAGAAAAGAATGTGTTAAAAAAAAAAAAAAAAGCAAGTAAATGCATGAAAGACAACTTTGGCAAGCCTTTGTGCTTACACTATTGTGGCGTAATTTCTGAAATAATTCACAAAGCTAAATTATACCATACAGAAAAAAGGAATACTTCTAAAAATTATACCAAGTGGGGTTTTGCTACCACCTAGTGTTACACCTCAAGAAATACTTCTTAATAAAAATTAAAAATCATAAGATACTTTTATTAATCGAATATTCCTGAAGATTTTAACTGTAGGAGGGAAAGTATCACAACATAGAAAAATACTGCTTTTTAGAAGCTGTTATATAGGAAACTACCTTATGATCCTTAAACTTTGTTACTCTACAGCACACAATAATAATTTCCTATAGCAATCTTACCATACATAGCTTGCTTCACACAAAGCGCTAGTGAGCATCCCAAGCAGCCCTCTGTGCACTGTATCTCTAGCACATTGAGTCTGTACTGAAGTGGACGCCTGTGTCCAATGCTAAAGTGTTGGTTCCATGAGAGGAAAGCAGGCCTACAGCTCCTTGAAATCCCTTGTTCCCTTACAACTACATCATTTATACTCATCACCTTCTACTCATGCCAATAACCTACTGAACAGAAAAACATAAACAAAACAAAACAAACAGTAAAATAAAATAAACCTACAAGTAGAAAAAGGACAACATGCCATTTTTGGTTTATTCTTTCTTCTTTGGTAAGACTACTTTGCAATGCAAGAAACTAGTTTTCTCTGTCCATCAACCCAAATATGATCTCCATAGATTTAAGGTATATCTAAAGAATTAATCACTCAAAAAACCATGAAACGTATTACAGTGGAATTTCTCTATAGCTTTTTAAAAATTATATTACATGTCAAAGTCTACCATATTATTTTTCAAACCTGACAAATTCTCTGTAATAGATAATACGTCTTATTCCTCGTGTATATACTGTTCAACCTCTGAAACTGAAAGTCATATGTAAATCCTGATGTGTCCTGTCTACAAGTACTCACTTGAAATGACCTCTCCATTGTTATTGCAAAGTAGTATTCTCTCCTGGGATACTTTCGCTCACAGACCAAAACTTGATTGCATATTCTGCCCTTTGCTCCAGTTTGCTTGGTAATCAATTTCTGCCCAATCATCTGTGAGGAAACAGCTTTTGCTTCTTCTGGACTACAATAAGAAAAAAAAATTCAAATTCTTCTGTTCTCCAACTGAGAAAACTCTACACCACAGCTAAAGCTCAGTGTTTTCAACAATCTGATAATTTAAATACTTTTTTCTTTAAGAAACTATGACTTACGAGAAAACGATCTTTACTCCTCCTTTGAGGCCACTTGTAAACGTTCCTTTTCCTCGGCCGCCAGCTAAAACCTGTGCCTTTATCACAACATCCTTTGACCCTAGAAGAAAAATGCTTGTATTACACAGAAAGCAGGGAGTTACATATAAGACAGTATTCTATTTAACAAGTGCTATTAAGTGAAGTCTCATTACCACAATGTCTAAGACTAAGGCATTCCATGTACATAGATTTTCTAGATTTGAAAAGTAAACATTCACCATATAAAAGGTCTATCCCTTTAAAACTTCCCAGAAAGTTTTAAGGAGAGGTGGCTCAATGGTTAAGATCCCTAATTGCTCTTCCAGTTGGAACCAGGCTCAGTTCCCAGCACCCACATGGTGACTCACAACCATCTGTAACTCCAATACCAGGTGATTCAATGCCTTCTTCTGACCTACACAGGCACTAGGCACACATGAGATATATGGAGACAAAAACACCCATACATACATGTATACACACACACACACACACACACACACACACACACACACACTTCCCAGTCTCTCTATTCAAATATAAATTTGCGTCAGGTGACTGTTGAGTCACAAATACTACTTCAAGCAGGACACAGGACTTGGGATAAAAAGCTATGCTTGAAATTATTCCAGTAACTAGACTGATTGGATTGATATTGATAACACCTTATTCCCTCCAATAACAACAAATGCTGTTACGGCACACCATTGAGTAGGGACGTTATGAAGAGTACTTACCAAGAGTCAGGAAGCTAGACATATAAAAGAATTCCTAAATACTGTGTTCAAAAGTCACTCATATAGTTTATAAATCAGCATATTATACAATATATATTTCCCTTCCCTTTCTAATTTACTGTACAAAAGTAGCAAACCTGGGGCAGGGGAGATGGCTCAATGGGTAAAGTGCTTGACGTGTAAGCATGAAGACCTGAAGTCAGAGCCTGAGCACCCACATCAAGCACAGGTGCACAACTACACATAGACACAGGGAAAACCTTGGAGCTTCCTAACCAGCCAACCTTGCTGAAACGGAGTTCTGTGTTCAGTAGGTGACCGTTCTCAAAAACAACTCGGAGGACTGACAAGATGCTTAGCAGGCAAAAACATTTGTCACACAAGCCTAGGGACCTAAGTCAAACCCTGGGACCCACAGGAGAAAACTAAAAGGTTGTCTTCTGGTTTACACACACACACACACAATGTACACAGCATGGCACAATCATGTCTGACCCTCACATACACCTTACAATACATATGCATGCACATACACAGCGCATGGCACAAGCATACCCATACCTCACATACATTATACAAAACAAACACACACACACACACTCACACAAAAAAGAATTTTTTTTAAAGTGGACAGCAATAAAGGAAGCTATCCAACACTGACCTTTGATCTCACATGCACCCACACAAGAGCATTTCTGCCCAAACCTAGCAAACTGGATAGTTAATCTAGATTTTACTCACTGTTAAAAGGTATTCCCCTTAAAAAGGTATTCTCTTGTCACAAAGACATGCATAACTTCTGATCCTCTTCATTCTGCCTCTCTTAACATTTTACCCACCCAGCAGTGTAGCATCATTTACCATATTATGGCAAAAGTATACAGGGTCTCATGCTATTTGCTGTACCTCAAGCACAAAGTTGTCTCTGGGATATGACCACTACCTTATAAATACATATTTGAACAGACTGAAGATGGGCACTATACTATGAGAAAAAGTCATCTCCAATGCACAAAGCAGAATAAATAACTAACCAATAGCACTGAGATAACCAATGCTTTTGGTGATCAAATCAGAAGTGAACTAAGCCGGGTGTTGTGGGGTACACCTTTACGCCTTTAATCCCAGCACTTAGGAGGCAGACACAGGTGGATCTCTGGTCTACAGAGTGAGTTCCAGCACAGCCAGGGATACAGAGAAACTTAGTCTCAAAAAAACAAACAAACAAAAACAAAGCAAACAAACAAGAGCAGAGAACTATAGCATATAGGATTACTACAAAAGAGCACTTACAAAATGCTGTACTTTAGTCTACATTAGAAATGTTTACTACCTGAGTCACAGCTTGATCCTAAAGTTAGTCAAGATGGTGTTTAAGAACAAAGAGAACACTCCCACTCCCCCAGCTATACAACTGGCCACTCCTTGCCTCCAACTGGGCACCTGCCTGGTACCATCCTTCTCACCTGGATGATGGAATACTTAAAAGACGCAATCAATGACATGATACTCTACCTAAAACTACTTCAAACACCCATTTTAGCCAGAGTAAAAGCCACAGTATCTACAACAACCTACAGAGCTCTAGAGCCTAGACAGTGCCCTTTTAGCTCCTGGGCCTCACTGCACTCCAGCTACACTCCTCTCCTCTGACCATCGGGCTCACCCTAGCTGTCCAGTACTGTTTCTAAGACTCACGTGGCCCCTTAGGCTTCCTTCTGCTGACAAACCCCGCTAAGAATGCAATCTGTGCACCTCTGACCCATTTCCCTTCTCTAACCTACTTTTCCACCAGAGATTCATCAACTTCTAAAATAATACATTCTTTTCTTCTGCATAGTCACTTGTGGTGTGGCTTCCCCACTAGAATGAAGCTCCAGGCAGCTGAACCTTAGCTATGTCATAGATAGTTATAGGCTGCTGCAAGAGTTCCCAAGATACATCTTGCTGAATGTTGAAAAAGGGACATGTTAAAAAATCTTGAATCCTCATAATCTAGACTATTTTCCATTGCTCTTGAAAGATTCAGAACTGAAAATACTAGAAGCTCATAAATGCCTTATTTGGAAAAGACCATTCCCACAATAAGTCAGACTCCACCATTCACCAAGACATGAAACTAGTAGTAAGGTTATTAAAGGTAGTTTAACCCTTAACTTAAAAAACTAACAATTTCCTTTATCAACAAATAGCCGGGTCCAGAAGACAGGTAGTGTCCAAACTAAAACAAAACTCTTATTCTTTCTAGCTCTCCCTGGTTATCTGCCAAAACTCCCAATTTTCTAGTATTTTAGAAGTATTCATTTACATACCAAGATGTACAGAAGGGGAGAATAATTAGAAAATTAAGTATGAGGACAAATGATTAAAACAGTTCAATCAACTCTTTTAGTTCATGCAACAAATTCCTTCGGTGGCAGACAGCACGTAGAAGGTTCAGAGACAACAGTGAAAAGAGAGCCTGACTTTCCTCTCAGGGCTTCTGCCATCTTCTATGACAGACTGACAATGTGCCTTCATCTTTTCAGTATTTTCTAACAAATGTTCTCAATGCGTAAGACCTCTGGTCCACAGGCTCAAAATCAGGGCTCCCAAGGCTGGAGAGATGACCTGGTGGTTAGGAGCAATCACTGCTCTTGCAGAGGACCCACATCAGGTGGCAGCAGCTCACAATGACCTGTAACTCCAGTCCCGGTGGATCCCGGTGTCTTCTGGGCTCTGTGGGCACCCGTATACATGTGGTGCACACGTACTCACACAGGCCAATACACTACATACAAATAACTTTTTTAAAACAAACATCTTTTAAAAAGTCAGAGCTCCAGCTGCCCTTTACAGACCTATGAGTCCTAATCCACAGACATTTCCAAAATACAAAATAACAAAATAATTCTCATTTTTTAAAAAGCTTTTCAATTATTTTTTCATGGAAAAAAAAAACTAAGTGGAAAAAAATAATAATTTGGAAATAGAGACAGTTTTTCTGACTTTATTAATAAATAAGTTAGGACCTATTACCATGGAACATATATAAACTCAAATCCCATTGCATTAATTAACAGGCATTTCACTGAAATTAGTATTCCACAAAACTTCCGTTGAATAATCTGAATTTTTTATTATAATAACAATAAAAACTGTAAATAACATCATACTCTCAAGTCAAGAAAACAATGATCATCTCATTCAAAATAGTTTACCTAGGAATATTCTCATTTTTAAAGAAAACTATATTTACAGCTAAGGTAAATGAAATTTTAAACATCTCTTAACTTTTGTGTGCAACATTAATAAACACAAAGTTCACCAAAACATATTTAAAGTCACAGTAATCAAAACTGCCTACTTACTACATAAAAACAGGCAAGATTTCAAATACTACTACACAGAAAACAGAGTGGACAGCCACAACATCATTTCACTGTTTTCATACTAAATCTTTTAAAATGTAAATTTATGTTTATTTCCTAAAATCAAAATCAGTTTACAATACTCCTACAAACTCAAATTAATGAAAGTTACTAAGGATTCTTTCAATAAATAAATGTACTATTGGGGTTGGAAAGATGGCTCAGCAGTTAAGAGCACTGGCTGCTCTTCCAAGGGACCTGCATTTAATTCCTAGCACACACATGACAGCTCACAACTGTCTATGATTCCAGTTCCGGGGCTCTGACACCCTCATACACACAGTCAAAATACTAATGCACGTTAAATTTTTAAACAAAAATTAAAATTAAAAAACTGAGATAATGTACCAGCAAATTTTTGCAACTCCTGAACTCGTTTAACAAACACTTATATGTACTGATTATCTAGTTGTATCTTTCTAAGCCTTTGGGATGGATCAGTGGACAAATAAAGACACGGCAGGGAGCTTAGTCTAGAGTTCACCTTCTTCATTCTCTTGCATCCACTGAGGTCAAGGAAGTAAGCCCCACCCTTTTGACACCACACATTAACAGCTAAGATTTCCCTTCAGAACTTTTCTAAAACAAAACAAAAATAAATAAATGAACACACAAAGCAAATTCACCACAGCCAGCATCCTTTAAGCTACAAAGAATAACTTTCCCCTTAAGTCTGTTCTCGCTAAAAGGAGGGCTTCAGCATCCTAGCACCAATATAAATGATTCCTAAGTCACTAATAGTACAGCTCGATATCACCTTATAATAACTGTAAAGTCTCAACAATTATAAAATTCTACCTTCTCAAAAACAAACCAAGTCAAATGCAGTGGCCCACACCTAATCCATGCTTTCTAGGAGGAAAAGACAGGAAAGTCTGAGTTCAAAGTCAGCCTTGGCAATGTGAGAACCTACCCCCAAAATATATAAATGTCAAAAGTCATCAAGCTAAAAGTAAAGTTCTCATCTTATAGAAGTTTCTGTGTCAAGGTGACTAAGGTGTTTTTTGAAGTACCTAATTTTTTGGCAATTGCGTAAGCTTCATCTGAGGACTTTGCCACGAAGCCTTTGGGAACAGAGACGCCTGCTTCCTGTAGCAATTCCATACTCAGGTATTCATGCAGTGAAAGATTCCTTTGCTGCTGCTGCTGAATTTGGAGTCCATGCTTGTTAAACAATCCAGAATTTCCCAGAACCTAAAAAAGTTGGAGACACATTTGAGTATGATAGTGGTAGATTTTGTCTTTTTGTTATGGGGGGGAGGGGGAGGGAGGGAGGGAGGGAAGGAAGAAAGGAAGGAAGGAAGGAAGGAAGGAAGGAAGGAAGGAAGGAAGGAAG